>JASCZW010005430.1:0-198297 GCA_034211315.2 Aedes japonicus | reverse complement strand
AGTTAGGTCGCCCTTTCGACCTGCCTTTGGTCGTTTCGCCATTTCGATTGGAGATCGAGGACAATCTGGGATGCTGCTACGCATACCGCGTCCCAGATGTCCCGGTCCTGGCACATCCTCGGGACCAAATTATCCGGAGTCGTGTCGTGACCGCTTACGGCCATCATGCCGGATCTCGCGCCGTCGAAGCGAGGACATGTGAAGAGTACATGTTCCGCGGTTTCCTCTGCTCCCGCGCACTCGGCACATGCGGAGGACTGTGCATGCCCATATTTGTGCAGATATTGTCTAAAGCACCCATGGCCTGACAGAATCTGCGTTAAGTGGAAGTTAACCTCCCGTGTCGCCTACCGACCCACCCGGATAATTCCGGGATTAGTCGGTGGGTCCACCGACCTCTGGGGAGTTATTCCATTCCTCTGCCACTTAACCATTGATGCGGCTCTAGTGGTCTTTCGGATACCTCTTGTTCCACGTTGCTCGAAGCACTCTGCATCCTCTTTATGACGATGCCTATCGGCATCATCCCCGCTAGGACACAGACCGCGTCGCGTGATACCGTCCGGTATGCACTAACCACTCTTAGGCACATTAGCCTGTGTGTACTCTAGCTTACCTAGGTAGCACTTCATGTTCATAGGCGGTGATCCATGCCGGCCCGCCGTACCTGGCATGGACAGGGCGACACTCGGGCCAGGAGTTTACGCTTACTCCTTGTACCGCTGAGCTATTCGACATCATGCGGATAATGCCGAGATAGCCACGGAGGCTTTCTTGTAAGCGTAATCGACGTGGCTGGTAAAGGACAGCTTATCGTCGATCATGACCCCAAGATACCTCAAAGACCTCTTCGATTCAATAGTAGTTGCTCGCACTAATCGTAGCGTATTGTTCTGATTTTCGGTTGTTGACAACCGTGACCTCAGTCTTATGGTGAGCTAGCTCCAGCTTTTGGAGCGCATCCATCTCTCCACAATGCCGATGGAGGTGAGGCCGCCAGCTCCACCTCCTCGATGGATTCATCACATATTTCCAGGGTGATGTCGTCTGTGAACCTGACTATCTTCACCCCGCTCGGGAACTCGAGCCGTAACACTTTCGTCGTACATCGTGTTCCATAGCACCGGACCCAGGATCGAACTCTTGTGGACGCCTGCGGTGATATGTACATCGTTTCTGACCCTCCTCCGTGTTGCACACCAGCACGCGATTCTGGAAGTAGTTTCAGAATCTTGTACAGGTACCCAGGAACCTGTAGGCGCTGGAGCGAGTCGGCAATAGCCACCCAACTGGCGCTGTTGAAGGCGTTTCTCACGTCGAGGGTGACCACTGCACAGTAGCGTACTTCCGTTTCTTGCGCTGGATTGCCACCTCAGCCGTCTTGGTGACGGACAGGATGGCATCCACCGTCGACTTCCTTTGCGGAAGCCAAACTGGTTGTCCGACAGACCGCCTGTACTCTCCGTGTACGTTGCCAGTCTGTTGAGGATTACCCTCTCGAGCACCTTACCCGGCTGTATCCAACAGACATATAGGTCTATATGCCGATGGATCTCCCGGTGGCTTCCCTGTCTTTGCAGCAATATAAGGTTCTGAACTTTCCAGGCGTCCGGGAAGACGCCCTCGTCCAGACACTTTTGCATCACTCACCCTGAACATTCCGGGATCCAGCAAGATAGCCGTCTTGATGGCCGGGTTCGGGATACAATCCGGTCCTGGCACTTTGTTCCCCTTAGTGACTTTGCTATCGCTATGAGTTCGTCGTTCGTCACCATCGCTTCATCTCCGGCCCCCATTGTGCCCTTGTCAATGCCCACGTGGTCACGGGTGTTCGGCGGGCTGTCCACCCTTCCAGTCGCTGGCGACAGCGCTAAGGTCTGGGATACTGGAACGCTGGTCATGGGACAAATCTACGGGCGGCGGGGGCCATGGACTCGGGTCGTGGCTCGGAAAGAGTCCCCAACGATCACCTGCAGCAGCTCTGATGAACGCTCGGTTGGAGCCGCCGATCCCTGGTTTTGGCCATTACTACCCGATAGGCGTCACCCCACGGGTTCGCATTGGCCTTCTGACACAGGCCCTCGAAGCAGGCTCGCTTGCTGGCCTTTTATCTCCCTCTTTAGAGCGGCCTTCGCGGCGACAAGCACCTCTCTGCGCTCGATTCTACGGCGTCTGACCGCGCTCTTGCATCCTCCGTCTAGCGTGGAGGCAAGTTTTCGGAGGTCGGCAATCGACTCTGTCCACCAATACACCGGCGATCTTCCATTCCTCGGTTTGACTTCCTCGGCATGGTCGCATCGCACGCCCGTGTAAGTGCCATCACTAGTCGTTCGCCGCAAGGTTCCTGGTTTCGCGTAAATCCGTTCCCTCTCAAGCGCCTCTCTTAAAAGTCTCTACATCAAAGTAGGACGTCCTCCATCTGCGGGCGAATGGAGTGGATGCTACTCCTTCCGCACGCTGCCTCTGTATTGTGGACGATACAATAACGAACCGCCAAGTGGTCGCTATGGGTGCAGCCATCATCCACCCTCCAGTCATTGAGCAGCCCAGGACTGCTGAAGGTAACGTCGATTATCGATTCCGCTCCATTTCTGTGGCATGTACTCTGGTACCCACGTTGGCCAGGTCCACGCTGAGCTCCAGCCAAGGCCTCCAGAAGAATCTGGCCCCTGGGGTTGGTAAGGCGGTCCCCCACTCGGTCGCCCAGGCGTTGAAGTCACCCGCTATTACCAACGGGTACAGGCCAGTTAGCTCACTTGTCATAACGGTCGAGCATGTTTGAAAACAGTTCAATCGACCATCTTGGCGGTGCGTAGCAGCCGCAGAAGAACACTCCATTCACTCTTTACAACCGCGAAGCCTTCATTAGTGGAAGACACAACCTCCTGAACCAGGCACTTGCCCGTCGTCCATAATGCCGCCATATTGACCTGTCCGTGACCCACTTACCGCCGCCGGCTGGGACACGGTATGGGTCGGAAACTATGGCGATATCCGATGCCGACTCGGCTAACTGACTGACACAACAGTTGCTGGGCGGCCTCACAGCGGTTCAGGTTTAGTTGTGTGACCCGCATCATGGTTGGCTCGTTGGTTTACCCTTGGCGGCCGGGCACTCGCCCCCCCATGACGTGCTTATCGTCCGGTTTCCGGCACACATCAAGCATTTGGGGGACTTTGCAGTCCCGCGCCTTGTGGCTTGTGCTGCCACACCTTCTGCACATGTTGCTCCTATCTGGGCCTTTGCATTCCCAGGACATGTGCCCGCTTTCTCAGGCATCTGAAGCATGCCTTCGGCGGCTGGTGCAGGCTGAGCGGGCATATCGACCATCCCACCTTCACCTTCTGCCACTTTCAACCCGCCGCGTCTGCGTGCTGACTGCCGCTACCCTTATGGTTGCAACCTGGGTCCCAAGTGGACCCTTCCGCAGTCGTATGTCTCGCGGTGGCAACCTCAACCTTGCACTGCTCCTTAAGTGCAGTGGAGATCTCGTCTACCTCGGTGATCTCATCCAGGTTTTTGCACTGGATCGTCACTCTGTGAGACGAGGGCGCGTACCTCCACACCCTCACCTAAGGCCTTTCTTGCCAGGTCTCCTGCAAGCCGGACCCTTCGACTGGGTAGACTTCCTCAGCTCCAGGAGCATCTCGCCGGTGCGGGTACGGCGTATACTCCGCACGTCGGCTCCCAGGCCCGCCAAATTAGCGTCCCTGTGCATCGCTTTCAAGACCTCCGAGTACTTAGACGCGTTGGTCTTGACGATGAGGGCCTCACCGCAGTTGCGCTTGCCGGGCCACCTGTCGCTTTTCCTTTTCTTTTTTGTTTTCTTTCTATTTTGGACCTTTTTCCATTGGCCCTCATTGCCGTGGTCCTCCTCGTTCTCCTGGTAGCTTCCGTGCTACCTGCGGTTGTTGTATGGGGGCCCTGCCGCTCCGGGCCCCTTCGTGCGCTTGAGACAACTCTCGAGCTGGGATTCGCGCTCAGCGCTGGGCTCCGCGCCGGGGCCTTCTTTGCGGCCTGTTAAATCGGGTCGCGAGGATGGACCCTCTGACCCCCCTCGCCGCGTTCGCGTAGGTTCTTTTGCCTACAGGGGCATCCGACACGATGCGCTTCTGAAGCGCCCGGTGCCGTTTCGCCCGGGGACTGCCTAGCTCGCTTGAGCTCCCTGCCCCATGTTAGGATGGGGGTGGAGTCTCCGACGGAGACGGACACTTCCGTCTGCGTCTGCTTCGAGGCTATCTCCCTCGCCCTTTCTGTAGCAATCCAGCCGCGCCAGTTCCTTGGCGCTTTGCTCGGCTAGGAGCTTGGCCTCCAGCTCCTCTCTCTCCTTACAGGCAGCCTGCACTGTGAGGTGTAGCCTCAGGAGGCTTCATCTTCAGGTCCTTAGCGATGTTGCAACGCGATGACGTGAAGTCAATAATCGCGTCCAACTGCTCGGACACTTCTTCGACCTTGGGGATGCTTTCCGCATCCTATCCATGGCCCGGATGAGTCCTGGCCCATCCATGGCCACGCCTGGTCTGGCGGCACCTGCTTCCGATGCCGTGGCACTTCCACAGGTGTCGGACACGCCGGATCCCACCATTTTCCTGGTTGGGGATCTCGCTAGGCCGCCTTTAGCGAACGGGGTTCGCTTTCTCTTTGTCTCTCCTCTGCCTCTGAATGCTCCTTATTTTTTTGGTTTTTCTTTTTCATTTTTGTTATTATTGTTTTTAATTTCCTCCATTCTGTTGGGTCCCCCTCCAGCCGCTATCCAAACCCACGTGGAGTAGTCGCCTCTTGATCCCATGGTTGTCTATGCAAGCAGGGAGGCCATGCTAGGGTTGACACGGCCCTTCATGGGGAACCGTGTTCGGAGCCGGATCGGCGTAAGACAGGTATAGGGTCATCTCGAGTCTACTCCCGCCCGACTGGCGAGGTCGGGCGGTGGAGAATGGAACGTACCGGAGGCCTGCCACGGTTTTAGTGGGACGGAGACAGCCTGTGCCGAAGGGAACCCCGCCGTTTCCTGCGCGGGTGTCACCCGGCAGTACTAAGGGGTCGACACAGTTGCCAGCCCGATTGCACGGTTCCGCTCGTTTTCCTTTCACAGCCAGTTGCCATAATTGGGGTTTTACTGACATCCACCCCAATGCGCCCAATGACGCTCCCTCCGTAGTCCGTTTAGCCGTTAGGGGAGCCTAACGTTTCCAGGGGTGCACCGCGGGGAGGCGAACTACATTCACACCCTACATTCAAATGCGTTTCATGCATCGCGTTTGTACTCCTCCTTGTCCGACGCTTTAATTTAGTTTGTATCTATCTCCGTTCGTAGACAGCATAACCTAGGAACGACACGATGGATTTAGTTGATTTCCTTTTATTTGGCTTTGTCTTGGTTTATATCAAGAAAAATATTAGAAAAATTACTTAGAACTATAAAATAAAAATATCATAAAAACCAAATTGTAATTTTGTATGGATATATTATCATATGTTAGGCAGCAAGACCATGTGAGGAGAAACCGTTGGAAACTTTTATAATAGCATCGTAATTAACAACAAAAGAACGAGAAATTTACCTACTTCGGTCATTTCGAAAAGTTATACGACAAATTATAATACACTGGAGTTGCTTATTCATTATTTTATAACGGGGTTCTTGGAATTCACACGAGTAGAAACCGTTTACTTAGATTTGATAAAATAAAAAGCGCGTTTAAAACATTATTTTATGTATTTTATGCACGTATAAACTGAACCGTGTGTAATGGTAACACCTCGCAGCGAGATGTAAATTCTCGATCAACAATATAATAGGGCCTATCAACATTTGTAAACAAACACTTCCGAGCCCTTTTTCTCGCAAATCAATACCATAATAATGTAGGCCAAAGTTCTTCCCTTCACGATGATAGGTTTGCGGGTGTTGCCCATGGCTTGCAAGAAAAAAGGTTTAGAAGTGTTTGTTTACAAATGTTGATAGGCCCTATTCGATTGTTGTATGAGAATTTGAGTGAAGTTCAATGGAAAGTGAAAGTATTAGTTTATATCTTTTGTGGTAAACTGACAGGTGTGTAATTACGTTATTGTGATTAATAGTGCATCAAGAAGGTGAAAACGATCATATTTCTTGAATTGAAAAGAACCAAATTATGTGTCGATTTCAATTAATTTCAATTCGTATTGTTGTGCAATACGTGGCAGCGACGATCAGCGTGCAACTCAAACTGAATTAGAACGACAACGGATGGCACGGGCTCGAATGATGTTGAGTGAAAAAAAAAGAGCAACTCAAAATACAAGCGATGGCGTTAGAAAGAGACGTAGTCAGGTTGTTTCAAAAAGGTCTGGTGCTAATCGTGTCCAAAATTACCTTCCTAATATACTACGAAGGCAAGCCTATATTCCACACAATCTTCAACGTGCTGCATTTCCATATGACCCTTTAATAGATTACAATCAGTCACCATTTGAACAATGAGTTTGTTCTCATTATAATACATTGAAGCTCCCAAATGAAACACCAGAGCCTTTACGCATATTGGTGTCTGAATTTCAAGAGTTATATTAAGCGCAAACATCCACAATTTTCACCTGACTATAAATGCGTTTGATTTGACCATGCTTGCGATTAAATTAACAATGGTGTGGTTGATATCAATATGAGGTCTGTCAAATATACCACGAAAGTTGAAGTTTGTATCATAAACGTAGTAAATTTGACTGAAATTTCAAGGAAGTTTTTAAAATAGGCATAGTCGGGTATAATGGTAGATTTGACGGTAAGATTTTTTTCTGTGTAGTTAAAGACTATCTCAGCGCTGGACTGGATAGAGAGGCCCTAGGTATACCGAAAACTACCTTAACTACAAGGCTTAACGACTTCAAGCAAAAAATCAGTAAATGCATAGCTCCTGATAGAGCTCGCATAGGCCGAACTATGGTAATCGACGGAAATGAGGTCAAGGTGATGATTTAATTTGTGTATCTCAGATTATTGGGGGTGTTAGATTATCGCCCAGATTTGTACTTACTATGAACTACAGAAGACCCTTACGTCTGCTAAACCTCACCCCTCAAGTAACATTGCCAAAATCATCCAGCTTTATGAAGTTTTATTGAAGTTTTTTGAAAGCCACTGAAAATCAATTTGGTTTTATTATGGAATCAAGAGGCGACAATAGGTTTTATATTTTAGTCAGGTTTATGAGAACGTACCCAAATTGTTTATAACGATCTCAAAACCATGTTTTCCCAAATTGCTTTTATTCCCATCAAAGGTTTTATTTAGACTTTACCGAGTTCGTGAAACATTGTTTTGAAATGCCGTTTCAAGACTTACCGCCCAAACACAATGATAACGGAAACGGAACGGAAAACGGCAATGTTGACAGTTGTTGCAAATGTCTTCGATATGTCCAATTAGAATCGGCATGGATCTAGCCTGTTTTCTTTCCGACAAGCAGTCATACTCGGATCGGGCTTTGCCGTTTTCCGTTGCCGTTATCATTGTGTTTGAGCCATTATTCAAATGAACTGAAGATCGGAGACCGATTTCGGCATTCTTTTTGATAACCTTTTTGAAGTCCATCAATCGTGAAGTCCGTCATGGTGCAACTGTCACTAAGGAAATCAGCTTATTTTACTCGAAGCCTACTATGATATGAATTATAGCTTACGTGCGTACAAATAAAACCAAGGCATTTTTGTAAGGTGAAACGGGAACCTTTTTACGAAGATAAGACAAACAAAACATTCAGAAAACTTTCCACTTTTATTTACCCTGGAATATTCAAGAAGTTGCCATAAGATGAACTTTGATAAAATTTAAGCCGCAATTTCAAACCCGATTTTAAATATTTGTTTCTCCGTTAATCCTAGTTAAAATGCTCACCGCCTTATTCCTCCACACACCGGTGGCTCTGACACGTAATAAATAATTTCACCTCCACCTTTAGCCAACGCGGTACGTTAAGAAAATTGTACCCCAAGGCATCGAATGGAAACACGAGCGCAACAATGTGGAAGATAAAAAGACATTACTCATCAGCTCAAGTTGTTCGTTCTGTCTTGCAAGTGTGTTTCGGAAAACGACGACGGCGACGACGACCCTGAAATTCTTGTTTCTCATAAATATTTTAAAATGGCATTTGTACAAACGGTTGCGCTCTTCCGAATCAGAAAACCACGGAGGATTCCCGAATAATTCCACCACGTAAAAGATTTCGTTCATTTCAGTCATTTTTGCCGTCTTTTACCAACTCTTTTCAACGGCTGCGAATTTCAAATGGGATTTCCCGATTCCCGCAATTTAAGATGCGTGTCTTCTCTTAGCTATGTATATCTTCATCCACTCAATTCACCGTAAGGTGTCACTGAATATGCCATGATTATCACCAACATTTATTCAAGGACTGAAGTAGATCAAGAAACGAGTGCAGAATCGCAACGGACGAATGGAAAAAGAAGGGGAACATTCATGCTGCTGCGGAGTGGAAAATAAAATACAACAGAAGTGCAAAAAGTTATTAAAACTCCCATCGCAACAAATGAGTTTTCTTGTAGCTTGTTTTTAGTGTTCGAATCAATCCGAGTGAATTATCACAGCATGGCGGCACGGTTGTGATTCGTTGTTGACGACGGTTTGTCATACTCGCTCACCGTTAAGCAAGGTTGATTTCCCCTTCGGAGAATTGTTGATACCGGAGCAACCTCTTCTCTTTCGGCGATTTTGGGTTCTTAATTTAAATCCGAACCATTACCAGCGGCCTGGCGAGAAGTCATTCTCCTGGGGCCAACATCCTCTAACATTCAAACTTCAAAAGATTCATTGTTTGAAAACAACACTGGCGTTCGTTACCGTAGTAACAATAACATCAAATAAGGACCGATGATACACTCTCGCTTCATTTGAGTACAATCAGTTTACTATCTCTTTTTCACTTACGGAAATGTTACTCAATTTCGTAAAAAGTGGATCTACTCAAAAATTCCGTTGATCCACTTGTTGACAAAAATTGAGTAGCATTTCCGTGTGAGAAAAAGAGATAGTATACAATAGTACTCAAAAATTGAGTAAAATGTAACGGAAGTGTATGTTGCATACTGTCAAACGCTAGTAAATAAGATAGGGTTGCCAGGCCCTTGACCACTACAGACAGTTTTCAATTTATTTTACACTGCGGATGCGGTGTGACAGGAATTAGAATTTAATTTTACTTAATTTCACTGTTTCCGATGTTGAAAACTGTAAATTCGTTTAGTATCCACCATCCTTGGAGTAATTACATGTGTTTGTATGAATTCCAGTAAAATTTCACCACCCTAGTTATGCTCATGCGAACATCGTTGATGGAACTGTAAAAAGGTGAAGGACGACGAGTACGAGTAGTGGCATCGGCACACGGGACACCTCGCTGCCGGTGGGATGAAGCAATTCAAAACGATGGTAACCGGCCTGGATTTTGAAATTGAGAATCCAGCAAAGTGCATACCGTACATTGAAGGTAAACATTCCCGTCAACCGTTTAAGTCGAAAGGGCACCGAGAGGAGTGCGTCAGTCGGACTTGTGCGGCCCTCTTCAGACAACATCGATAGCAGGCAGTCGCTATTTTCTCACCTTCATCGACGACGCAAGTCGGAAAGCCGCGGAAAAGCGCAGACTGAACCAACCAAAGCAGATGATGAGCCGGATGCTGCTTGCGAGAATGTCCTGGTTGAAGCAGACTCTATAAATGATGAGGAGTTGCAACCTTCCGTGCTCCCTCCACAACCGGAGGACTCACATTTGTTGGTAAAGCGCAGTGCGAGGGAGCATACTGTCCCTGACAATCTGAACAGATACATTCCGTCGAAACGGAGGGCGAGCCAACCACGCTCCGCTTGGATGGATCTGTGAAGAGGTACAAAGCCCGCTTGGTCGTCAAGAGTTTTCCCTAGGTACATGGTATCGATTACACCGAAACGGACGCCCCTGTTGTTTGCTATCCCACCATCCGGCATATGATATGCCATCCGGCATATGATATGATATCTGCTAAGATGAATCTCAAGACGGCACTCTATGGGCTCAAGCAAGCCAGCAGGGTGTGGAACCAGAAGTTGGATGCTGAGCTGAAGCGCATTGGTTTGAAACGACTTACGACCGGTGTGTGTACTTTAAAACTGAAGCTGGCCTGGTTCTGATAGTGGCTGTATGCGTGGACGATATGCTGGTGGTCTCAAACAATCAGCGATTGTTGAATCGTTTGACAACTGATGACGAAATGTCGGATAAAGAACCTTGGTATGACCAACAAAAATCCTTGGGATGCGAGTGGTGAAAGATGGTATAGCCATGCAATAGTAGATCAGGAGAGATACGTCGACTCTCTGCTGAAGCTCTTAAATGTTGCAGATTGCAATGTTGTAGCAAGCCATGCGGATCCGAACCAAAAGCTAACCAAGGAGATGTGCCCAAGTACCTAAGAGGATCGGAAGCAGATGGAGAACGTCCCATGGTAAGCCAGTTTTGCCAGAATCCAGGAAGGTGCATTGGATCGCAGTAAAGTGGGTTCTGTGGTATCTCAACGGAATCAAGTCGATGAAAATGACATACTCGAAGGAGTCCGATGAAGGATTCGTTGGCTAATGACGCTAATTCAGTGAATGGTCCTGAAACACGTCGTTCTATCACCGGCTATGTCTTCAAGCAGGCAAGTGGTGCCATTTTGTGAAGCTTCCGTAAGCAGGCTACAGTTGCTTTGTCGACAATGGAGGCAGAGTATATGGCTATTTCGGCGGTGATCCAAGAAGTCTTGTGGTGGCGTGGACTACGGAAGGAGTTGCATGGAGTTTCGGAGGCAATTCCAATCCGCTGCGACAACCTCAGTGCTGTGCATCTGGCGAAAATGAAAGCGGGATATTCATTTAGCAGCAAACATATTGATATTCGACACCACTACGTGCCAGAACAGCTGGAGCAGAAGATGATCACTCTGCAAGACGTCGGAACGCCGGAGCAAATCGCAGATGTCCTCACCAAGGCAATTCCAATCTCGAAGCTTAAAGAAGAAAAAAATACCGTCGGGATCAAATATGTTGTTCAATCAAATGTTGTTGTTCAAAACGCGTACATCATATTGAAAAGGCGGATAAAACTCGCAAAGTCTGGGCAATATCGTGGATTGCTCGTCTCGAAGGCATGAGAATTGAAACTAATCTGCTGAAGGAGTTGGATTATGAAGTTCCAAATTACTAGTTCAGCGAAATTCTTCAAAGCAGCTCAGAGGAGCTCTTCAGAGAAGTTAATGAAAGTTCTTTAGAGAATTTCGAGGAGGTTCATCAGAGAAGTTCAGGAAAGCTTTTCAGAGGAACTACAGGGAAGTTCTTCATAGGAACTTCAGGCAAGGTCTTCACTTAAATTTATGAAAGTTCTTTTTAGAAGTTCAGAGAAGTTTTTCAGAGGGACATCAGGGAAGTTTTTCACAGAAATTCAGGGTAGTTCTTCACGGAAGCTCTGGGAAGTGCTTCAAACAATTTTGGGGATGTTCTTCAGAGCTTTCTTCAGAGCTTTCAAAAGAACTACAGCTCTTCAGTGAAACTTCAGGCACGTTCTTCACAGACATTCAGGAAAGTTCTTTATAGAAGTTCAAGAAAATTCTTCAGATAAGTTCAAGAAAGCTCTTTTGAGAAGGTTAGGAAAATTTTTCTGATAAGTTCAGGGAAATCGATTACATTCATTGCTCTGAGGTTTCAAGTTATTCGTATTCGTTTTAAGCAGTTCTAAGCAGTGATGTCCATATCCTCTGTGTGGTAAAGTGAGATTTAAATTTTTCCACACACTCTTCCTACCTCAACGAGAGTTCTTCTCTCTTGTGTAAATTCACCCGCGCGTTTGCTTGCGGGTAGCGCATGTGAGTTTAAAATAAATGGTTTTCATTCACACAACACTCGATCGCTCTAGGGTGAGACGAAGAGCTCTCAAATTCACAGAAGTGAATGCATATAAATTCCCTGACGCGTACGCCCCACTGGCTCTTCTGCTAATATACAGCAGTGATTGCAAATTCGCTACACAGCATAGGAAGAAGGAAGAATGTTTCTTCCCGCTTCCTTTTTCGGATATTTCTTACAAATCCGAAGAAGTTTTCACTATCAACCGCACCAGCAAATCACAGAGAGAGCACTTGCGCGTTCTCACCCAAGTGTACGTGGCAGCGATCGCAGGCGAGAGCACGTGGGCGAAGAGAGATAAGAGCACGTGAGAGCGGTTGTTTTAAAGAGAGAGTGATTCACTCGGTCCAAGCCATCCCCTCACTGGCGCACACGTTCACTCTGTCTATTTACCACCGAATATAAGAGCACTTTGCATTATCTTCGAAATGCCATCTCTGGTTCTAAGAGCAGTACAAATTAAATGGAATTGAAATGACCGGTTTATTTAAAATTTGTATATAATTTAGAAAATAAGTGGCTGACAATTTCAGAACAACAATGGCAATTTTCAGTTGAGTAGGTGCGTAAGACGGAAAGCACGTTTGAAGAAAAAAAAACCCCTAAAACGAGCGTCACTGATTCTTATAAAAAGCAGTTCAGCATCATTCTAAGGGCTGTGATGCATGACGAATACAAATTTACATGTCACATTGGAGCAAAGGGAAGGATCATTGATGGTGGGATATTTGCCGATTGCTGTTAGGGAATCTGATGAAGGATCTTTGGCTCCTGAGATGCCTGTTTCGGCTTCAATGCTGGGCAAGTTGTACGGCTCATCTGACGCGTAGACAATCAGCTGCTCTTGAGACATTCTGACATTTATTTTCTCTTTATAAGCCTGCTCAAATTTGTTAATCATGTTCCTAAGAGCCATTGAATATTTGTTATAAAAGGCAGTCTTTAGCCTATAACGTCTCCAGCAACGAATTGATCGATTGACCCAGAATAGTGTCTCGGTTGGTTTTTTGGTTTTTTAAGGTCCGTGGGTTCGGACACAATTTTGACGCAGTTTGAGAAAAGCTCCATCTCATAATGTGATGACATTTTACGCTTCAAATTGCGCACTGCTGACTTTGGTTTCGATCCGCATGGTTTTTCTAGTTTCAAAACGCTTCAAAACCAAAGGTTGATCATCGGAACTGGACGAATGGTAATCTGCCTCTAAACGTTATTTTCTTGAAAATACTTAGTACTTAGCTAAGCATCAAAATCTCCTGGTCTAGACTTTATTTGGACGAGGAATTGCAAAGCAAAATAATATACTCAATTTGAAGTATACACTTGCACAGGTGATCGGGATTAGTTGGTTCCCACAACACCGGAGAATTTCTTTTTCTGGTCCATTTTTGCTTTAAACATACTGCGAAAACACAAATTAGTAAAAAATTTAAACGAACTGTCAAAAAACTCCGACTAACGAACTATGAGCTGTTCCGTTCGAATGAAATATTTCATAGCCTACTACTATAACATAGAAACTATCTCTGGAAACAACAGGCACGGCTCTACATCATAGCGTAAAACTATCGCTTACCAGTCATAACTATGAGCTATCACTACATTGTTTCTGCCGGTGTTCCTGTGAACTATTACAAAATTTTCTAGCATATAGCTCAGATGCCGTGTGGCGACACCTTAAGACCTACTTTGAACACATAGTGACAAGAGGAACAAAACAGAGCTGGAAAGTCGTGGCTTCTGATAAACGGTAGCAACCGCTTCTGTAGGCATTCTTTCTCGTACACATCCTTATTGATAGTGCCGGTGGAGACGAAACTTTTTGATTTTCGACAACAACTACATATGGCCTGCCAAATCAAAAACTTCTTCGAGAATTTGGACATCTTCTTTGTCCTCCAATGCTCGACAACAACGTTCATTTACATTGCGGTATAAAAAACTAGACCCGGAAGCTGTTTAAATTTTCGAGTACGTATCCTTCGTCGTCCATTATGATACAAGAAATTGTTTGCAAAAATTTGTGAGTTCCTTAGCACGACTTTTTGCAGTGAAATTTTGCTTGTCATCATAGTTGGGCACCTTTTTCACTTTGTACGCTTTCAGTCCATGTCTCTGTTTCACTTTTGGAACGTATGATTTTGACTTCCCAACTTTGCGAGCCACATTTCGCACAGAAACATTTTTCTCAAAAATGGCTACCCTTTGTTGTCCATTTTTCAGGAGCATACTTTTTTATTTGCTGCACTGTCAACCTTCCGATTCACAGCCAAGGGAAGGTCCATTAATTATGTCACGCAGTAAGGGGGGAGGGGGTGTTTGGGAAAACGTGACGATCCATACAAAAAAATTTGAAGGTCCATACAAAAAACGTGACAAGGGGGGGAGGTTGAAAAAAGTCAATTTTTGCGTGACGTAATTAATGGACGTTCCCCAAGCGCTGGTCAAATGATTTGCAAACACAAAACACGGTACTTTTCGGGTCGCGAGATCGCGTACCGATAATTCGGATTTTGCTGCCATTCGTACAAAATGTGTTTTCGTACTTCCACTTGATTTGACACCATTTTACTGAATGTAACAAGAATGTAAACAGGTTGTACCACGGAACAAAGTTGAGAGTTTCAGCTGTCATTTAAATGAAACGTTTCAGCGATCCGTGAAATAATTCAAAATCAGGTTTTATTCGTTAGATCTTTGGATCTATTATGTCTAGAAACCTGTTGGATGCTTTTTGAATGAAATTGAAATTGAATGTAAATTAAAAAGTGACCGAATATTTAAGCCTTCGTTTGGATGCAAATTTTCTAGGAACATAAATCTTAAACCCAAAAGAGAAATGAACCGTGCAAAAGGGTACCTGGAGCACCTGTAGCTTCGTTTTTCCTCTCAAGGTCATATTGAGCCGATTCGCCTACTGTGTGTGTGCATCTGCCTAACACATGAACACAGCACCCGACAAACGAACCAGCCGTAGTAGAGTCACTTATTTGACAAGTGATATGACGTGCACACAAAGAAGTTTCTCTGCTGGACGGGGCGCTACTGGATTTATTGATGACATCGCAAGCATATCAGTGAATGAGTAAGCAAGTGCCGTATGACCTGCTGCCTACGCGTCCCAAGCCAAATAGACTGTGACAATCTGGTAAACATCAGCCACGCATGATGGCTCCTTGTTATCTCTGACTCTGACTCAGCCATTGCTGGGTGCTGGGTGCTGGGTGGGGGAGAGTTTGTGTGTTTCGATGCCCATACATAAATAGAACTAGGCTAACTATGCTTTCCTTTTTCATATTTGTTCGTAGGTGACGATTTCGGATTTTTCTTTCTTCGGTTGGTGAAATGTGATTCAGCGAGAACTTTCGTTTGGATTTAATAGAGGAATTGACTTATTCTCGCCAATCTAAGCAGAGTCCACCGTTTTATCGCAGCATCACGAACACATCTGACGTTTTTGTTTGTTTGCATTTATCTGCTCCTTGCTCGTCTATCGTCTGCAATCAACGTGATGGCTTGGAAGGAATTTTAACGTAAGACTACGTTTCTCTTTTCTATACCGGGTGTCATTCCAAAATTTTGAAAAATGAGAGCGTTATGCGAAAGTGAAAGGGTTTTGAGCGCCAATAACTCTCGTTTGACTGAACGGAATGTCTTCATTTATACACCATTTGATCAGAAAAACTTACAAATGTTTTGCATAGTAATTTTAATTGAGTGATATTGGTATAAGTAGTTCAACTTTTAACTTTAAAATGACCTACTTTTGCCCACATACAAATCTGCATATGAACATGGTTTTTCCTTTTCGGGTCCTCAAAAACTGGTAACAAATGGTTAAAATTGTCTTCTTCGTTTTATTTCAATTCGTTTCATTTCATGTTAATACAGCAATAGCCACACCCCTCAGCTGCAAAAATAGTTTGCTTTGTTGCCGGTGTCTGGTTTTATAACTGAAGCCCGTCCCATTTTGTAAAATTTGCTTCGTAAAGCATTCTCGCTTCTTTCGAGGCAATACTATCAAAGCCAGTACAAAGCTCACGATTTGAACCAAAATGGTTTCATTAGAATATGCAAGTTCGATTGAGAATGGCTTTTCTTAAGATTATTTGTTTTCTTGCGATTGCGCGTCCGTCTCGTAAATTATCCCCTGCGCTTCCTCATCTACAAACCAGAAGGAAGCGCAGCAAAGTTGTTCGGTTTGTAGAAAATTCCATAAGAAGCGTAGGATCAAGCAAAATAATAAAAACATGTATGGGTTCTCTCTTAGCTCAGTCGGTAAAGGCGCGGCTACAAAGCAACACCATGCTGGTGATGGCTGGGTTTAATTCCCGGTCTGGTCTAGGATTTTTTTCATTATGGAAAATTTCTCGACTCTCTGGGCATAGGGTATGATTGTAATAGCCACACAATCATACAAATGCAAACATGGTACCTGGCATCGAAGGATCTCAATTAATAACTGTTGAAGTGCACTTAGAACAGTAAGTTAAGAGAAAGCAATAATCAATATTTGAAACCAATTAGCTTGAAACGCTAAAAAAGATGAAGAAGATGTAGTATGATTTATATAAGATGATATACCAACGCGGTCTTAAGGCCTGTACTCGAAAAAAAAGCCCCACACAAAAGTGTTCGCCAAAAATTTATTTGAGGTCGGATTTGCTTTCAGAGAATGAACTAACACATATGAATTATGTTTTGGTCTGATTACTTTATTTAATTACCTTTCTATCGCTGAAAGCCCGCACTTTTCGCTTAAGACCCCTCATTACATTGTGTTCAATGGTGGTGCTGACCTTTTTGGTCACAATCATCCATTCCCAAGAAACAATTTTAGTTTCGTTCCAGCCGTATAGCACTCGTCCCGCCTGTGATGATAAAGCTACATTCAAAACTGTTTTGTCTAGCAACACCTCCTCTGTGCTTCTTTAAAGCTGGAATATGTACAAAGTGGCCCACTTTATAGACGGTTGCGAAAACAAGTTGATAAAACCTTTATATGACCATAGATATTTTGAAAATGATCTAGTGAAAGATGTTATGACCACTTGAGAACCTTCATAAATCCTATTGGCTGCCATCAAAACCAGAATAGGGCCAAATGGCCGCAGCTGTCAAACCTCACGGTGATATCATGGTTGTTTTTTGTTATTATGCTTTGTTCGATTTTCTGTTGTTCTGATTCATTTAACAGTAAATAATATTGAAGAAAAAAGCACTAGTGTTAAGTGAAATTTTATTTGATAGCAAAATATCCAAAACAAATGGAATTTTACATAGCGTTTCATGCTCCAAATCATATGCGCATTTAATTTTATGGGGAATATTGGCACAATAAGAGCCGAAAAAGCAAAATTTAAACAAACATATTCGATAAATTAATCATGAATTTCGTAAAAATTTATGGAACTCCATAAAGTTCACTAAAAGAATGACAAAATTGGTCTCTGATCTGCAGTTTATGTGCATGACATTTAATATTTGGTGTATTTATTTTTCTAGATTTCAATTTTTTCATATATTCAACATGGATATTGCAAGAAATCGCAGTTTTGCCAAAAAGCCAATTTATCTTCACAATGACTACTATAAAACCATTTGGTCATTTAGTGATTTTCCTCAATGCCAATTTGCCGTTTAATGCATTTACTTGAGGCAAAATGGTTTTAAAATGCTTTTTCAACTGACCATAATAAGATAATTCGAATGAGTCCTAAAACGGCATTTCAAAACAGCATTTTAAGAGTTCATATAGTCAACACAAAACTTTTGATACGAATAAAAGGATTTGAGAAGACAAGGTTTTAACATCGTGGTAAAGAAGCTGAGTAGGTTCTTATAAATTTGACTTAAATTTGGCATTGGCACCTCCAACTGCCATAATAAAATCAAATCGATTTCTAGTGGCTTTCCTACAACAATTACAAAACTTAATAAAGCTGGATGGTTTTATCAATGTTAAATACTTGGGATTGTTTCTTCAACTCGTTCTTAAACACCTTGAACGATTTTCGAACTTTGGCCTTCATTATGGCCCAAAATCTTTCCACCGGACGAATCTCTGGTGAATTTGGGGGGTTGGCGGTTTTTGGTACAAAAACAACGTTATTGTCTCTGTACCAATCCAACGTCTATCGCGCGTAATGGAATGATGCCAGGTCCGGCCAAAATAATTTCTCGCCTCCGTGGGACCGCAGGAAGGGCAACAGAGGCACTCGGTGCGGTAAATTTCGCTGTTGATGGTAATTTGTCCACTTTCTTCTTCGTTATGTCTTCCGGAACATCAAATCGTGATTTGGCAACGTAGAACTCCAGCCCCGGTAATTGCCTTGATGTTGGTTTCGACATCCATAGCCACACACATCGGTTTCGTTAACCACTCTCGATACAGTTCCTGGCGCGGGATTTGGCCGCCGTCTTTGTTGATCACGCCGGTTCGGTGCCTTGCGGACCTTGAATACACGAAGCCCAGCTTGTTTCATGGTTTGCTGAACGAACCAGGCGGAACACTTTGCGTTCTAAGCCGCGTGACGAATCGAAAGGTTCGGATTACACTTGAAGTAATCCAACACCTTCCGGGCCTTCACAGGGTCAGCTGTCTTCGATTTTCTTCCACTTCCAGCCCGCCGCTCAGTCGTCTGGGACTCCTTAAACGATTTTACCACCCGAGACACAGTTGTATGGGTGATTCCCAGTTGTCTTTCGGTCGCAGTCGGATTTTCCATCTTCTTTTTTCGATGACATCTTAATAACCGCTGAACTGATTGTTATGAAATTTTGCACATGTAAACAATTTACTAAAAACTAGTTATACTTCGATTTTCATAAATTTTTATCCACAGACAAAAAAGTGACACATGGATAAAAATGGTTCATTTTTTTGAGTACAGACCTTACGTGAACCTCGCAGCCACATCCCTGATATTAAGCTTTGTTCATTTAGAATCCGGAATTATAAAATCATCTGTATCTCTTTAACGGATTGACGAAAAATACGTTGATTACATCGAAACAAAGGTAATTCACTTCAAGGGAAAAAATATCAAAACAAATCATTTCGTGCTTTGTTTTTCACCGATATTTTAGCATGGTCCATATCGGGTGGAAGAGGGAAATACTCATGTTGGACCGTCAACTTTGATGCCAGCTGTAGTCCAAACCACTGCACAGTGGGCAAGAACTGATGAAAACTAAGGAAAATATTTGTAACTTTTGTCGCTTTTATGCGCGGCTTGTAAACAAGGCCATTTCCGCTTGGAAATTGTCTGGGAAATCGAATGGAACTGGTTTCAATCACCGCACGGATATGGTTATAGAGCTTATTTTACCCCACTTCCCCTTATATTCTTGAATAATTTAAAGATATCTTTGCATGGAGTCGCTCAAGATCAACAAAATAGTGCTAACCCCATGTGAAATTTTCTGGAAAATCGAATCGAAGCTGTTTCACTTACCGCACGGCTCTATGAACGACGATATGGCTGGTTTTACCCCACTTCCCCTTATCTTATTGAATAATTTATAGATATCTTTGCTCGAAGTTGCTCAAAATCAACAAAATATTGCTAATCCCATGCAAAATTTCCTGGAAATCGAATAAAGGTTGTTTCAACCACCGCAAAATTCTGTGACCAGAGATATGGCTGGTTTTACCCCACTTCCCCTTGTATTATTGAATAATTTATGAATATCTTTGCTCGGAGTCGCTCAAGATCAACAAAGCAGGACTATTCCTATGTTGAATTTCCTGAAAAATCGAATCAAAGCTGTTTCAACTACCGCACAACTTTGCGAACAGAGATATGGCTGATTTTACCCCACTTCCCCTTATATTATTGAATAATTTATAGATATCTTTGCTCAGAGTCGCTCAAGATCAACAAAATAGGACTATTCCTATGTGAAATTTTCTGAAAAATCGAATCGAAGCTGTTTCAACCACCGCACGACTTTGTGAACAGAGATATGGCTGATTTTACCCCACTTCCCCTTATATTATTGAATAATTTATAGATATATTTGCTCGAAGTCGCTCTAGATCAACAAAATATGGCTAGTCCTATGCGAAATTTCCTGGAAAATTGAATACAGGTTGTTTCAACCACCGCACGGCTCTGTGAAGAGAGATATGACTGATTTTACCCCACTTCCCCTTATATTATTGAATAATTTATAGATATCTTTGCTCGAAGTCGCTCATGATCAACAAAATAGGACTATTTCTATGTGAAATTTTCTGGAAAATTGAATACAGGCTGTTTCAACCACCGCACGGCTCTGTGAAGAGAGATATGGCTGATTTTACCCCACTTCCCCTTGTATTATTCAATAATTTATAGATATGTATCTTTCAAGGAAATTAAAATTTCATTGATTCACGAATACTTTGATTAACATAAGTTCCCATCTCTTTAATATAGCTATTCAATAATATAAGGGGAAGTGGGGTAAAACCAGCCATATCTCTGTTCAAAAAGTCGTGCGGTGGTTGAAACAGCTTCTATTCGATTTTTCAGGAAATTCAACATAGGAATAGTCCTGTTTTGTTGATCTTGAGCGACTCCGAGCAAAGATATCTATAAATTATTCAATAATACAAGGGGAAGTGGGGTAAAACCAGCCATATCTCTGGTCACAGAATTGTGCGGTGGTTGAAACTACCTTTATTCGATTTTTCAGGAAATTTCACGTGGGATTAGCACTATTTTGTTGATTTTGAGCAACTTCGAGCAAAGATATCTATAAATTATTCAATAAGATAAGGGGAAGTAGGGTAAAACTAGCCATATGACGATAGAATGAGAGCCATATGAGAGCCGTGCGGTAAGTGAAACAGCTTCTATTCGATTTTCCAGGAAATTTCACATGGGGTTAGCACTATTTTGTTGATCTTGAGGGACTCCATGCAAAGATATCTTTGAATTATTCAAGAAGTTAAGGGAAAGTGGGGTAAAATAAGCTCTATAACTCCACAACCATATCCGTGCGGTGATTGAAATCAGTTCCATTCGATTTCTCAGACAATTTCTAAGCGGAAATGGCCTTGTTTACAAGCCGCGCATAAAAGCGACAAAAGTTACAGATTTTTTCCGTAGTTTTCATCTGTTCTTGCCCACTTCCAAACAGTGCACTTTGGAAACAGTTCAAATTTTGTCCATATCAATCTCTGTATTGTTTTAAGTCTCGAATTTTTTTGTTAATATGCTACCTAAATTTTTCACAGAAATACGGATTTTTTAAATTGGTATGTCCAAAAATGTCTTTTTTAACATATGTTATGATAACTTCAAATTTATGACTTCATCAACATACAATTTTGGTCATATAAGATCAAAACATTACGTATAGTGTTGTCAAAATTTCAGCCAAATATATTGATAATTGACAAAGTTACAGAAGGTTGAACAACACGTTGTTTGGAAGCAAAATTTTGCTCGGTTTTTTTTTGCTACTGAGTGTAGATTGACGAATTTCACGCCAACTCATTTTCGTGATTGGCAGCACCCTCTCAGAATCCAATGAAACTTTGTGGGTGGATGGACTATGTCTTTTCAAGCAACTTTGCATACATTGTTTTTTTTTTCAAAATGTATCTAGACTACCATTTGAAAATGGGCTTAAGTTTTTTGATCGTTATTTTTTAAATCAACATAACTCAAAAAGAAAAAAACTCACAAAAAAGTGATGTAAAGGTGACTTTTAAAAAATTGTCTTAGCTTTAGGAAAAAGCTTGTAAATATTGTAAAATCGATTCTTACACCCTGAAAAAATAAATTACAATTTAAAGTAAATTTTGCAAAAAAATAATATCTTAGAATTGGACGATTTTTTTTGTCAAAGGAGACAATATAATTGTCAAAAAGTTCGTCATACATCGCAAGATGGGCACTTTTATGGAATAAAAGTTTTTCCAACAACAAATTCTTCATGTCCAATTTTTCCCGTGTATCGCGCCAACTCGTCTAATAATTTGGTCCTTAAACCTCACAAAAGCTTACTAAATTTAATTATAATGACTATTTGGATTTTTTAACGATCTTTGAATTTTTTTAAAAATCATGGCTACTATTTGGAAAGGGCTTATTTCTAAATTGTCTATTAATTATTTAAACTTTAGTGATAACACAATCAAACTAGGTTGATCTCGTTTATTATCAAACCTTTGAAGTATATTACGAGTAGGACAATGAATTGGAATCCAAAAGCTTAATCATAATATCTGAAGAACTGACCCATGACTCAATAGTTGTTCAGTTGTTTATATCAAAATTGCGAGATCAGGAAATATTACTAAGATGAGGTAAGATCAGTGATATATATGTTGTCTTTACAATGTTTTCCATTTTTTCCACGGCGTATAAGCGATGAATAAAAGTTGAAAAAGAGGTCCAATCATTGGACTTACAACGAAAACGTCCTATCAACTTTGTACCACAAGGACGTGCATTGGACTTAATTGTTTACCAAAGGCGAAGGCTGGAACAGAAACGCCGGAAATTGGAACAAGTGCTTTCCGCTTGGCATTCGAATGAAATTCGATGCTGTTGTTGTTGTTGTTGTTTTTGTTTTCGTCGGACGGAATGGCATCTGCGTACATGCTGAGGACCGGAATATCTTGTTATGCTATGTGGTCCTTTGCTATGCCGTGCGATGCTCTGGAAGTAGAAAAAAATCATTCACGGAAAACATTCGTACGAGCACCTCGCTGGGAAATGTGATTTACAAGCTTGGAATTTGAATTATAATTTAATGCGAAATGGAAATTCTGCAAAGTAATCTGCAAGTGTATGGGGAAATTGCACTTGATAGAGAGAGTGTGCACTCTTAGCACGTTGACAACAGGGGATTTTCTTCTGCATCTGAATCGAAATGAAGCGTTCAATCGAGTGTAAATTTGCCATCAGAACGCTATTCTCATTAAGTTGACATTTCTTCGTCTCTTCTTCAGTCGGGCTGCACTTGGAATGCTGAAGACTTTTTCGAATAACAATGTCCAGGCGATGTCTGAGATTTTAAAGCAAAAGTATCTTTCTATGACATCCAACTCGAAGCTGAATTTAATGTTTCTCTAGGGCAACATCGAAGCAAATCGATGTTTTGCAATACGAATTAGATTATCAAATGTGTCAATCTCGTATGCTGAATTCATATTATAGTTGCAGTTGATGCGTTGTTTGTTGATTTGCTGATCCGTTGTCCTGCACACTGATTCAATCGAAAACCACTCAACCACATGACCTGACCCCATGGTAAACACGCATGGAATCCTTGTCAACACGGTAAGCTCATTCATGCATGCACTCGTCGCATCCCAAAGCGAGCAATCTTGACCTCAGGTGACCGCAAGTCACAAGGCGAATACTTTCAGCAAACAGCGCTCTCTCTCCCCATTTGTTCAAGGCCAGTGACGCCCACGTAGCTTTGTGTTTTATCCTTGGTGGAAATGGAGGAAATTGCACTGCTTCTACCGAGATACCGAGGAGCCTGGTTCAACAATATAACAAGCAGAAATTATGAAAATCAAATTAATCTTCATCTACCATCGCGATGGCAGAAAGCGGTAAAAGGCAGATCCTTGTTAACCGTGAGCTTTGTACAAGGAAAGTTATATTGCGGTGGTACAAGTAGCACACCGGCAGCAGTCAGTCAGTGGTTGGGAAAAATTGACGCTAGACATGCAAAGTTACCACCATCGTGATAGCAATTTCCACCCCCGGTTCGACGATTTCATTTTATTGCGTTTTTGCCGTAACCTTCAGCAAAGGCTGCTGCAGAACAAGCCGGCAAATTTATGCCTTCGGCGGTTGGCAGCTTAACTTTCTTTACGACACGGTTTTGTTGCCATTTTTCTTCTGCTACCGAAACTGTGTCTTCAGGCTTGAGGGAACAATTACCCGAAATTGTAATTAGTGTTGTTTTGGACGTTTTGAAAACCGATTAAATATTAGACTGATGCGAGTTTTGAAATTTTTGCTCGACTTAAAAAAAAAATTAAGTGATAAACTGTCATATGAGAAGGTTTGTCTTATAGAACGTTTTGTCAGAAGGATTTAGGGAATGGCTTGTCGTAAGTGAACGAAAAGTTGGCATTCTTCATAGTAATTTATATGCAAACATTAGACAGAGTGAAACTGACTCTGCTTCTTATCAAATGCGCTCAAATTTCAAGAGGCAGTGCAAAGGACACGTTTTGGAATAGTTCAAGCTCAGTGGAGCGAAAATTTCAAAATTCGCACCAGTCTACTGCTTATGTTCCAATTGAGCTAGCAATAACACAACAGTGGTTGAAGGATCAAGCGAAATTTGAACTTTTTTAAAAACAAAGGAGAAGCTGAACTTGCATCATCGTCTCACGCTGCTAGGGAATAAATATTGAGTTAGCCAAAGAGTTTGAAAAATAATTGAACGACAAAAGCATCAAAGAATACTGAAACAAAATTTGGTTTAAAAAAGCTTGTCTTTTAAACATGTTACGTGTAGCCGTTTATTATTTATCGTTAAATCCGATGTGGGTCATTCCATATCAAGTGACCGGAGAAATGCATCGACCCTCTTCGATTCAAACCAAAATTAGCTGATATACTTGTTCTAGGCTATTAATCAAAAATCCAAAGTTTTAGACCAATCGGTAAACCCCTCGACCCATGGGCTGCCCCCATTTTTTTTGAGGTTTTTAAAAGTTTATATTTTAACTAGAAATTAGATTTCTAGTTACAGGTATTCCACTAAACAGCTCAAACCCTCTAGGATTCAGTTTATATTTTGTTTATTGAATATCTCGATGAATAAAAGAGCTACGAACAATGTTTTTTTTTTCCTCTGTTCGGTACATAAACCACTGCGACCAGTAACAATTTTAGAAACTTATCCTAAAGAAAATAAAATTTGCTACCAAATAAATATTTTTTATATTTTTTACAGTGTTGCCAACATTGTTATTTTTGTGGTTGAAATATTAAGTTGCCTTTTTTCTCAAAATTCCCCACACTTCCCCACACATTTTGAGATTTAATATTTCAAGCACAATAATAACAATGTTGGCAACACTGTATAAAATATAAAAAATATTTATTTGGTAGCAAATTTAATTTCCTTTAAGAAGAGTACCTAACATTATTTGTAGCTCTTTTATTCATCGCGATATTCAATAAACAATATATAGACTTTTCAAAAATCTAAAAAAAAATGGGGACAGCCTATGGGCCGAGGGGTTTACCGATTGGTCGTAAATTTTGGATTTTTGATTTATAGCCTAGAACAAGTATATCAGCTAATTTTGGTTCGAATCGAAGAGGGTCGATGCATTTCTCCGGTCACTTGATATGGAATGACCCATATAAAAAGCATTAAGGTTATCAAGATGGCATCTTATTGTTGATTTTTTGTGGTTGTTTTGTTTGCTTACTATAGAGGTTTATAGCCCCAAGGTTCATTCGCCTCTTTGGAAAGAATTTTAATCATACACTGAAAATTTATTTTCGTAAAGTAGCTTTCACGCGTTTCGTAAACATGGATTTTGTACATAGAACAAATGTCTCGTATATTGTATGAAACATTCATAATGCTTTTTACCTGGTGAAATGCTATCATTACACCTTTTTGTAAAATGCACGAAATGAACTTCGTGATGACCAGCCAATCGCTGTTTCTCTTTTATACCGTACTCATGTATGATGGTGTTGCTGCTGGTATGGGCGGAAATAATTTATCTATCCCAAAATAAAAATCAAAGCGCTGGCGTGAGCTATAAATTCATGCTCATTAATCAAGGTTATTCTCACGAGTCAGCGTGGCCTAGTGAGGTCAACCACGGATTCAGAATCAGTACTTTTCAAATATTCAAGTTCGAGCCCCATGTCAGCAACAATAAAAAACGCTGGACAACTCCACGTGGTTGCGCTTTGTTTTTGTCAATTACATTTTGAGTCGATAAAATAGATCTGTCAGTCGTTCATGCAACCACTAGAGAGACGTTTCTTTTTAATTTGTGACCAAATATTCGTAGCTCTTTGCATTGTTTCCGTACAATGTACGAATGTTCTTTCTGTGTAATCAAAAGCTTTGAGCTTTTGACAGTTGCGCGTGCAATTATTTACGAATGTATCTTCATAAAAAGAACAAATCAGTTTCGTTGCTGAAAATAACGAATGGATTAGTGAGTATTACTTTCGATATTGTAATATAAACTAAAATTAACTTTCAGTGTATATTTTCGTAGAGCTCACACATTTTTAGGAATTTCAAAATTTTAATTTCTACATCTGCTTGGGTCATTATTAATTTCCACTTTTTCACGAATATATGCATTGGAATAATTAATGCTCAACTGTTAATTCGGTGTTACATACTTCACAATCCTTAGAAGCATTTTTGTCGAAGAAATGTTTTTTTTTTCGCTTCGGCCGGACTCCACCAGACCAGACTCTGGCCAATTCTTAGTCTACTTAAAACACGTTGTTCGCGACGATCTTTTATATCTATCCATTTTTCCGTCGATACCTTACATCTATTTAGAAACGTTGGACGATGGATATCCCAAGCAGCTTAGTATTTACCTTCTAAAAGGTATCCCACCCAATTGAGAACGTCGGCCGTGAGGATAACTCCTTTCAATACGCCGGCAGAGTTTTCCACGATCTGCAGCGCCATCAGCAGCTTAGTTTCCAGTAATTCCTGAGTGTCCAAGAATTCAGCAAAAAAACAATATTTTTACCGAACGTCACTTCTTCGATTTCTTGAATAAACGGGTGTTTTGACTTCCCTTTATAAAGAACGGCGATACAGTTTGGGGCGTCCGAAAGAATGATGTTGGGCTCATGTGCTAAAGATTGGACTCGAAAAAATTGAGACACACAAAAATGATCACCAAAAATTCATTTTAAATCGGATACTTCTCATATTTTCAGGGATTAAACACACTGATAGGCAAAATAAAGTGCCCACCTCTTCGTTTTTTTCAATTTCTCTCATTTATTTGGTTCAAACATCCGTTTTCCGCTTCCTGCCTCTGCCAGGGCGATCCACCACTGATCCAAACGTTTTAAGCTTCAGAAGAATTTCGCCAACCGCTGCCTTACTGATACTGTACTTCTTAGCGACAGCCCGGTGCGATTCACCGTTTTTGCACATCACGAACGACCATTTTTCGGATACACGAGGGAATTGCTTTCGAAAGCACTGCGTTCTCCATTTTTTTTTCAATTGAATCAAATGCGATCACGTATACAAATGCACCAGGTTGAGCCGTTTGCTTCAAAACATGTCAAAATATCAAAACATAAACAATCGAGGGGTCTTCCAATGGAATCTTATCGAAAACATATCGATTTTTGAAGTGGGCACTTTATTTTGTCACTGTTTATTTTTTCAACACAATTTTTTTTTTCTTTAAGTAAAACTCCTTTTTTTGCAGTATTCCATAAGTGAAACTTAAAAAGAATATAAAAAATAAGATAATTAAAAATAATACAGTGTGTTTACTTTAATTTGAACCAAGTCAATGAGAGAAATTGAAAAAACGATGAGGTGGGCACTTTATTTTGCCTATCAGTGTAACTATACATTAGAATTTCCTCCCTCAAGCTGAATGCACGTACATTTCTCTTAACACTGCTCATGAGATCTTGGCCGAGGCTTTGTCCATCTTCCTTACACAATTTCTCCCAGTTTTTCTTCAAAGCTTTATCGGTTTTGAATGTTTTTCCGCTTTTCTTCAACTTCTTCTTCATTATCGCCCCAAACTTTTCAGCAGAGGCTACGACTGTTGCTTCCGCGGAAAATACGCTAAATTGAGGGGGCAGACTGCCTTCCCACATTATGTAAGGCCCGGTTACTCCCAAGCCTACCTGACTTTAGCTCTTAGAATCATCAGTATACACCTTAGTGTGCTCTTTGTACCTAGTATTCAACCTATCGCGAACGAGGATCTGTGCGTTTTTGAATGTTTGGTTGATAGACCAATTTACTGTGATTGATTGCTTGTACCACGGTCGATTGGCAATTTCGGGTATTTCCATGCCAGCTTCATTGAGAAGTGCTGAATTGGTCGCTTGGCGTTGGTGCAGATAGTCGGACATAGATTTTTATGCGATCCGACAAAATCTGCGAATGAGCTTTTCAGTCAAACGTAATTTAAGTGGTAGTTCTCCTGCTTCAACTGCCAGGCTTGTAATTGCTGAGGAAGATATTGCGCCTAAGGGGATTCTGAAGATTTGGGTATAGGTACCTTGAAAAATGTGACAAAGCTCTAAATGCGAAAAGTTCGATTCCGTACATTAGCTTTGATATGCATGTAGACTCCGCGATTTTCCATAACGTTTTCCGATTTGCTTGCGTTGCTATGGCTTTCGGTATTGTAACCGATTTTGAAGCACGGTGTTCTGTTTAGCGTTATTATCAAAAATAATATACAATCAAATCGGTGAACGCCAGTTGGTTTGTTATGCTATTCTATACCACTGGGCAAATTTTCAAAGAAATTCTTGGACAAAATTTTGAGTTACGCCCTTTCAAGTCGTAAAAGTTAAAAAGTCGAATGAAACGTCAATAAAACACATTATTCATCAAAATGATGAATGCCAGTCTATAATTATTGTCAAATATTTAAAAAGACCGGCGTAATTTGAACTTACGCTCTTTTGCGGTCGTAACTACAAAAAAAATTAGAAAAAAATGAATGCAATATCACATAAGATACAAATGACGCAAACACGTTTCATAATTATGTTTGAGAGACTATCATTTTCGTTTTCGCGGCATAACATCAAAAAGTGTAGAGTGCAAAGAAGCGCGGGTTTTTGACAGATCAACATCATTTGTTGTTATACAATGGTGTAACCGATAGCTACGCTCAATTTTTTCCCGGAGTACGGCGGTGCAGTTCTGGTGTAGCTACACCGCAAAAACGAATATGGCAATAAATGATAAAAAACAGAAGTTAATCATAGGAAGCATTGGTATTTACAACATGGTTAATAAGGTGTGTTAAAAACGAATACAGTACGGTTGTTCTTTGAAAGTAAACAATGGATAGTCATGAATCCTATCGGAAAAAGTGTGCATTCTATGTCTGTCCAATAATAAAAATGTTAAAAATAAAAAATCTATTTCCACTGCTGTGAAAGAAGTCATTCGTCAATATCATTTGCCCGATATTGCCAATCAACAGTGGTATTATCCGTCATCTATATGTACATCGTGCAGAGTGAAGTGTATACAAACAATGGTTCAAAGTCAGAAATCTTGCACCTGTACAAGTACAAATATGACTCTACACAGCTTTCCAGGTCTACTGGTACATGCAATTGTGAAATTTTCCGGGCTGCGTAAGCTGAAGTTGGGAAAAATTTACCCGGTGTAGTTCCGAAGAAGGTGAAGCCAGACCGTCCCAGAAAGAAAGTTTCTGATGTGGCTAAAATGGATCGTATGTGTAACGTTTGTCTGTCTGATATTAAGCGAGGTAAAAAGCATGGATGTAACTCTTCTGAGCGTACAGAAAATTTGTCATAAATTCTGAAGGCTAAAAATTCTCCGTAAAAATCGGCAGAAACTGCGGTGTCCAATTTTCTAACTGAGAAAGTGTCATCTTCCGGTATAGACATCAACTTATATGTTCTTTACGTCAATAATAATTAAAAATTCATATGCTTATGTAGCAATCAGATTCGTCTCTCTAATCGTCAAGGTAAGCCGTCTCTTTACCAAAAAAACATCACTCACACATCAGCCTCAAGCATTAAAGCCAAAATGTGCTCCGATGACCTGTTTAAGATTAAAACGGAAAATTCATTAAGCACGCGGAAAACTCTAGGTAATGCTTGTGTATAATTGTTAAATGAACTAATTTATTACGCAATTATTTACAGGCGTCATAAAGGGTCTTAAGCGGTCCGGAATAATGTTTGAAACTGGAACTAAAATGAAACTTTTGAGGATTAATTCACAGTTAAGTGATCTTTCTAGTATGATTGAGCTTAGAGAAGTGTCCGGAGGTAAAAGTGGGCAAGTTTGTTCTTGTAATAATTTATTCAAAAGTAAACTGTTTTCAGCCGGAAAAATAAGGTTGGGTCAATACATAAATGTTCCAATTGTTTACTGTAATAATGTGCCCAACCATATTGAACAGATTAAGAAATCCAGACAAGACCAAGACAGCAATGATCACTTCATTAAGCTTGGTATGGATGGTGGAAGAGGTTTTTTGAAGATAACCCTGTCTGTCTTGTCGAGAAAATCTGTTCAGCTCACTGATGCGTTCAAGGAAAGTGGTGTAAAGCGCCTTCACATCATAGAGAAATACAAATATATATCATTGATATGGAATAATCTGTTAGAAATTAATTGCTTGTAATGTACGCCGGGGACTTGAAGATCGTAAACATTATCGTGGGAATTATGGCACACTCTTCGTCACATCCTTGTCCATACTGCGATATCGGAAGGAAGGACCTAGCATCACAAAGTGCAATACCAAAAACGGTTGGTAATGTAAAAGAACATGCCTCCAAAGGTGCAAAATCAACGAGACGAAATGAATTCGCAAGCTGTGTCCATGCACCCTTGGTGTCTGGACCAGACGATGAACTTATTTTAGAAATTTGTCATCCCCCTCCACTGCAAATAACGCTTGTAATCGTTAACGCAGTGTTTCGAGTAGTTGAAAAGCAAAACCCAGATTGGCCAGACTTATGGGTGTATAAAGCACATGTAGGCCATCAACAACGAGTATATGGCTTTACTGGTCGAGCTTGCCATAGTCTAATTGGTGCGGCAAACGTTTTTCAAGACAACGAAGATCTGGTTGGATATTAAAATGTAAGTATTCAAGAGATGTTTCTAGAATATTTGCTTATAATGAATTTTTCATTTGTCTTTTTAAAGTCCTAAAGCATTTTGAAAATGTCTATGCTATATGCTTTTCGTTCACAAGTTCGAACCCGGTTTTGAAGAAGATATAGACAAGTTCAGCAAATGTTGGGAGGAGCTGAATCTTCTAAAATCTTCAAAGTTTCATATTACTAAATTCCATCTGAAACATTTTTGCAATGCGGCTGGTCGAGGATTAGGCTGGCACAACGAACAGGCTTCGGAGTCAGTACACAGCGATTTCGCATTTACTTGAGAACGTTACAAAACGGTACAAACTTCAGATGCATACAAATCTCAGCTTTTGCACGCAGTTATGGATTATAATACCGGTCATTTGTAGTAGATTGTTGTATATAATGAGGGACATTGAATATAATACGCAAATAAGCGAAACAAAACAACTAAGCTTTTATGGAAGGGAAGATTCAATTGAAAAAATCGGAAATTTATACACACTGATATAGTCTTTCTTTGTATTCTCCCACACGAGGTGTAACGATCTGTGATGATGTTGTTTTGAGAAGGAAATAATTTCTCATCACCATGAGGCTCTTGGAGTAGACAGCACTTTTTTGCTAGAACAAAGTTGTTAAGAGAAAATATTGATAGTTCCGTTAGAGCACGGCAGGCTGTGAAAATTGAATAGAAGTAGTTTGAAATTGAGCGGAGGGCATTGTGAGGTAGTATTTCGTTTGGTAGAGCAGGTATGCCAAAAATAAACCCAAATGAGCGGGAAATAGTTTCTCTCCCATGTAAGGGATTTGGGAGTGCGAAGAGACAGTTCGTTAGAACCATTTAAGCTATCGGTAGTATATGAGCACGATTAAGCGCACATTCTTTTGCCAGTCAAGGTGGTGCATTCGTTCTTGCCTTGACCTACACCACATGAGGATGCGTGGCAAAAGATTGTGTGCTTGTTTACTACGTCACAATGCCCTCCGCTTAATTTCAAACTACTTCTATTCAATTTTCACAGCCTGCCGTGCGCTAACGGAACGGCAGCATATTTAATCATCAATTTAAAAAAATATTTGAGCAATCAAAAATGAAAAAAGTGCCACTTAATTATTAAGCCTTGTGCCAACAAATAATGTGTGATCAGCAATAAAAATTTAGGAATTAGCAATACAAGATGAGAAAAGATCTTCGGATAATCTAATTGTGAGCAGTAAATCTGTTAAATAAAGCAACAGCTATTAGTATAAAGGGCGATACGGTCAAAATTTGGTCAATATCAACTTGACGTATTTCTTTCAATTTTGCATTTAAAAAACCTGAACACCCCTCATTTTGTAGGTGTGTGTGTGTAGAATGTTGCTCCTATTTTGATTTTGGAATTCACTCTTCAGTTGTCAAAATGCCGTCCAAGCAAGAAGAGCAGCGTATCAAAATTTTGCTCGCGCATCGCGAAAATCCGAGCTACTTGCACGCAAAGTTGGCAAAATCGCTAAAAGTTGCCAAATCAACCGTTACAAATGTAATTAAAGTGTTTGGGGAACGTTTGTCGACAGCCAAGAAGGCTGGATCGGGGGGAAATCGAAAACCGGAAGCCGCTGAGACGACAAAGAGAGTTGCCGGTAGTTTCAAGCGAAACCCTAACCTATCTCTCCGAGATGCCGCAAATAAGCTGGGTGTATCGTCTACAACCGTGCATCGAGCCCAAAAACGAGCCGGACTATCGACTTACAAGAAGGTAGTGACTCCAAATCGCGATGATAAACAAAATACGACGGCCAAAGCGCGATCCCGGAGGCTGTACACGACGATGCTGACGAAGTTTGACTGCGTGGTAATGGACGACGAAACCTACGTCAAAGCCGACTACAAGCAGCTTCCGGGACAGGAGTTTTATACGGCAAAAGGAAGGGGAAAGGTAGCAGATATTTTCAAGCACACGAAACTGTCAAAGTTCGCAAAGAAATATCTGGTTTGGCAAGCCATCTGTACCTGTGGCTTGAAAAGCAGCATTTTCATAGCTTCCGGGACTGTCAACCAAGAAATTTACGTGAAAGAGTGTTTGAATAAACGTCTGCTGCCTTTCCTGAAGAAACACGGTTGTTCCGTACTGTTTTGGCCGGATTTGGCATCTTGCCATTACGGTAAAAAGGCCTTGGAGTGGTACGCCGCCAGCTACGTGCAGGTGGTTCCCAAGGGCAAGAACCCTCCCAACACGCCAGAGCTCCGCCCAATTGAGAAATACTGGGCTATTGTCAAGCGGAACCTAAAGAACACCAAAAAAACTGCTAAGGACGAGCAGCAGTTCAAGGCAAACTGGCTTTCTGCGGCGAAGAAGGTGGACAAGGTGGCTGTACAAAATCTGATGGCAGGGGTCAAGCGTAAGGCCCGGCAATTCGGATTTGGAAAAGCGGAAGCCTAACTGAATATTTTTCCTGAATTTTATACTAATTGAACTTGAAAAAGAAATTTAATTTGATTTTTTAAATAAACGATTTCACCAATTTACACGCGTTTTCCCTTGACTAAATTTTGACCGTATCACCCTTTATGTGCAATTAAATATGGATTGGTTTCCGCCAAATGATGTAAATTAAGCACTAAACTACTTGCATATGTCTTGGAATTTTATTGGATTTTCCCATAAAAATAGTAAAATATGCAATAAATAACTGAATAACCACAATAAAAAAAACTCAAATGTCCTAAGTAGGGTAGGGAACGGCTTAAGCACCCCAAGACCCTTTTCCAAGCACGGGGTAAACGTTAACCTACAACGCTCATTTTTTGCAGTATGGTGCTCCATGTAGTGAAGCACCATACTGCAAAAAATGAGCATTGTAGGTTAACGTTTACCCCGTGCTTGGAATAGGGTCTTGGGGTGCTTAAGCCGTTCCCTACCCTAGTAGATACAGTTACCCATCTTTAAATTCAAAAATAATTTAGAATCGTGAAAACTTTCCCATGACCCAAACCATTTGAAAACTAAATGGGTTTCAGAGAGCAGAAAATAAATGCATGCATAAAATTGGGAATGAGCCATAAAAAGTTGTGATGTGCTTTAGGACAAATTAAAAGTTACCATATGGAAGTGGTAAAATGAGCAATGAATATTCACTAATGTGCAATAGACAATGATATTTTTGCAAATGGACTAATGAAAGTGTACATTCCTAGACAAAATAGTCAAAAGGTCGAAAGTAACATTTTTAAACAATGACTTCTAGCGTTTTTTTCTATGATCTGCTTGCTCCTACAAACCAAATACCCTCAGAACCAGATACAGGGAGTTATTACCTTCCCGTCGATGGTGGATGTTGATGTAAGCAACCTGGAATTTCCAAGAAATTTACGTTTTACGTCATTGTTTACAATTGTTACTTTCGACCTTTTGACAATTTTGTTCTGAAATAAGAGTTGTTGAGCTTATACAATTGATGTTTATATAGAATGATATGTTGAGTTTACCAATAACCATAAAACTGTCAATTGTATGGAAAAACATATTGTGGGTTAGCACCCTCCGTTCTGCAAACTATTTAAAAAAGTATGGTATTTTACACTTAAACAATAACCTTCATAATACAAAGCGGTGCCTATTAGCATCTATCCCCATGTCACTTTCAGAAGCAACTGAGATTTCTACAAGGTGTAAATAGTGGTGGAGCTGGTACTCGCGTTGACCCAGCAATAATGTTAACAGCGAATAATGTAAACAACGCCAGTTATCGCAGTCATCCTCATGAATCAGATTTCCCGCTTTCGATTCTTCCCACGCACCAGGAGCGACATTGTGTTCGGGTGGGTGTTAATATTTGATGGTTTCGGTCCTTTACATACATGCACCAACTGAGACGGAACTACCCACGCAGCGCCTGTACGGCATCCTTGGAGAAGAAGAAATCAGCTCGGATTGCTTCGATTATTAAATTTCTATTTATAAATCTAGTCACCCTCTAAGTAGCGCACGATTTACACAAGTATGTTCGACGACAGTGGTATCATACTTGGATGGATATCAGGCCTTCACTCACCTCAACCGAGCAAAGTTTATAAAATGTTTAGTATACTTTATATTCACTGAATTTTAAGCAGAAGCGAACGACCCTGCCAGCAGTTTACTCATTAGTTGGTAAACAAAGCATTCATGTCGCATAAAAAATGCTTCTTACATTTTCGTACGGACCACAAGCTGGGTGGCGTGCCGCTGGCTATGAAGAACTGTCCAAGCAGATTTGCCATCCCGTAGAGAGAAACAGATAGGGAAACTTTGCCCCGAGTGCTGGACCATCCTCATTCACACAGCACGAAGCAGCGTTGTATTTGTTGTCAAGTGTAAACATTGAAAATTGCATTATTTGTCTACGGGATTTCCGGCAGCGCAAACACACTCGACGCGTTCGCTGTAACTGCCCCCATTGCACGGATGTCAGACGGAAGGACCGTAGGCTGTGCAAATAGTGCTACTGCTGCGCCATCGCCGTCGCTGTGGTGAGCCAAGTCACCTTTGCCAGTAGTCGGTCCAGTGTAATTTGCGTGACCCTCGACGGGCGTTTTATTCGATATCGTCATAGAGAATCTAGTCTTTGTGCCATCATCGTCGTTGAAGGAATGATGCCATGAAACAAAATTCCTAACTATCGGAAGTAGTTCCTGTAGAACGGTCCATACGCACTCGCTAGTGGCGATATTTTTGTCACGTCTCTCGCAGAACGGATCTGTATCTCTGACATTTATTGGATTTTATCCTAGGCGAGCATGAAATTAAATCAATCAATCAAAAGCTATTTCTAACTCCGAGCTTCGAATGGATACAACCATTGCATGATACGGAAAATCAAAAGTGATCAACATGTTAAAAAAACCGTTTAAACTTATGAGCTAAGATAAATGTGACAGTAGTTTGAACTGTCTTCTAGTTTTGAAAAAAGTCCAAAAACATTCTGGTTGCAATAAAAAACTGATTATGGAAGTTTGTAATAAGGGGTGTTCCGATCAAAATTTGGTCAACCAGCAATGTGTGTGACTCGATCAAAGTTTTTATTACTCAGTCAAATTCATTTTCTTTTTCAAGTTCAGTTAATACAGAATATAGAAGAAATATTCAGCTAAGCTTCCTTTTTACCGAATGCGAATTGCCAGGTCTTTCGTTTCCTTGTCCACTTCATCCGCCGCAGAACGCCAGTTTGCCATGAACTGTTTCTCGCTAACAACAGCTTTTTGAGTCTTCTTAAGGTTCCGCTGGACGATAGCATAATATTATTCCATCAGCATCACTCGCAGCTGCTTTGCGACAGGTGTGATTTTTTTAAGATTATAGACTGTTCCAGAAAGTATAAGCACACTTTCAGAATAACAAAAAAGTCATTCTTTTTTAGTTTTATTAATTTTATTTGGCAAATCATATTTGCATTTGTGTTTTATATGATATTTTACTCTCGTTTAATCGAAATATTTAATCATAGCCAAGACTCCTCTGCAAAGTGGTACTTTCCACCATTTTGACCACTTATGGCCAATCTTTTTTAAATTTTTGGATGTCGTCCGCTGGTTTTATGAATTTTCAAAGCTTTGCTTTGGTTAAAGCCCAAAAAGTCTCGATTGGCCGTGCCTTCGGGCAGTTCGACGGATTCATGTGTTTCGGCACGAAACATACATTTTGACTTTTGCACCATTCTAAAGTGTCCTTTGCGTAATGACATGACGCCAAATCAGGCCAAAACACTACTTGACCTTCGTGCTGCCTGATAATCGGCAATAATCGCTTCTGGAGACATTGCTTAACGTATTTCTGAGTGTTCATCGTCTCCGTTGTGATGTACGGACTAGATGTTTTACCACACTCGCATATTGCCTGTCAAACAATAACCTTCATACCAAATTTTTCGGTAAAAATTGCCTTCTCCGTTTCGGGGATGTCTTTGTCTTCGCTTACAGTATAGAATTGTGGTCCGGGAAGCGTTTTGTAATCTAGTTTCACATACGTTTCATCGTCCATTATTATACACCCAGAATTTCTACACAATAACGAATCGTAGATTTTGCGGGCCCGTGGTTTCACGGACGCGGCCTGTGTTAGGTTCCTTTTGGGTTTTTTCTGCTTCCGGTATGTTTTTAGACCAAGTCTTTCTTTGGCACGGATGACGTTACTCGACGAGGTTCCTAGTTTTTTCGCATTATTCCGTACGGAAGTCGCTGGTTTTCGCTTGTAGGCATCCCTGATCTTTTTATCGATATCCGGACTAACAAGACCGGATTTCCGACCACTCTTCAAGCTCAATCGGAGGCATGGGCAGTTCATTATCGCCGGGGACCTGAATGCAAGACACGAAACCTGGGGATTCGCACAACGAGAAAAGAACGGCTCCATCCTACAGGAGGACCTAGAAGAGGGTCAATACACCATCCTGGGCCAGGACTATTTTTGTACAAAATTTACATGTCAGGTATCTTCGGCATTTTGATAGTTGACAACTTACACTATATGAATGTATAAAAGATTTGGTTTAAGGACATAATATCAAGATGTTAGGGATCTGAAGTGTAAGTTTGAGATTCTTCATACTAATTCCCATACAAACTATGAATAGCGTGTGCAAAGCCAAATTAAAACCAAATGTGTTAAAATTTTTTGGGGACTATCAGGACCGAAATTGGCGTCGATTAAGCTTAGGGGAGAAAATATTTCAAATTTTGCATCAGCCTAATGAACATACATGTCAGGAAGCGGAAGTCACGTCCACTAATTTCGGAGCTGCAGGCAATGACGCAGCGGCAGCGGCTGAATAAGATGGCCAACTCGATTTTACCGGCAAATCGTGACGTGGCGGTGGTGATAGACGACGAGACCTATCTCACCCTGGATGGCAACGACTAGCAGGGCACTTCGTATTTTACTTCCCCCACGAAGGAAGTGAGCTCGGAGGTGAAGTTCATTTCACACACCAAGGTCCCCAAGAAGGTGATGCTGTGGCTGACAATCAGTGAGAAGGGGATGTCAAAGCCGCTTCTTTCGAGTAAAATCTATAAATATAAAAATAGATTTCTGTCTGTCTGTCTGTCTGAACCTAATAGAGTCGAAAACTACTGAACCGATCGGCGTGAAATTCTGTATGCAGGGGTTTTTGGGGCCGAGGAAGGTTCTTATGATACTTAAAGACCCCTCCCTTCTCTGGAAAGGGGTGCTCCCATACAAATGAAACACTAATTTCTACATAACTCGAGAACTAATAAAGCAAAAGAAACCAAATTTGTGTGAGTTTTTGAAGGCAAGAAAGGTTGCTATGGTAGCTTCAAAACCCTTCCCGTCCTAAAAGGGAGGGCTCCCATGCAAATAGAGCACAATATTCTCCATAACTCGGGAACGAATAGAGCAAACGGAACGAAATTTAGTATATGGTGATTTTTGAAGACAAAAAATGTTTCTGTGTTGGTTTGAGACCCCTCCCCATCCTAAAATGGGGGGGGGGGGGGCACCGATATAAATGAAACACAATATTCTGCATGACCCGAGAACTAATCTAGCAAATGGAACCAAATTTTGTATGTGGTGGTTTTTGAAGACAACATATGGTTCTATGTTGATTTGAGCCCCTTCCCCTTTTCTGAAAGGGGGGGATTCCATACAAATGAAACGCAAATCCTTGCATAACTCGAGAACTAATGAGGGAAATGAAACCAAATTTAGCACGTGGGAATTTTTGAAGGAGAGAAATGTTTCTATGGTGATTTAAGACTCTTCCGCCATATAAGGAGGGAGGGGAGGAGGCTCTCAAAAAATGGAACACAAATTTCTGCATAAATCGAGAACTAATCAAGCAAATGGAAACAAAATTGGCGTGCGGAGTTTTTAGAATGCAAAAAATGTATCTATGGAGATTCCGAACACAAATTTCAACCGAACATGAGAATTATCCAGATAACTAAAACACAAACTGTGTATTTCTTGCGTAAGAAGAATTTTCTGATAGAAGCTTGAACCCCTTTTAGTAAAAAAAACTCTTTCCAAAAAACAACCATTGTTCATTCATTTAGTTACAGGCGTAGCAACGCTCGCACCGGGATCAGCTAGTATCATATAAAACACAAATACAAATATGATTTGCCAAATAAAATTAAAAAAAAAACAAAAAAAACATTACTTTTATGTTATTTTGAAAGTGTGCTTATACTTTCTGGAACAGTCTATAGAGTTGAAGTTATTTTAAATGATTTCTATAATCATTGTCTGTTTCATACAAACATAAGGAGTGTATCGAAAATAAGCTATCCACAAACTTATGTTGAAAACCGATATTTTATTCATACAAAAAATTGATCCTCTATTGTTCGAGGTTAAACTTGAACATAATGAAGACCGGATGAAATTTAAGTTATTCCTTCACGAATTTTTGAACTTTGGATCAAATGCTCTTCATCAAGTTCCGGAAAAGTGTTGCATCGCATTTTTTGGACGCTTGAGCCCAATTTTTTTTGAACTCCTGCATGTTCCCAGCTGCCTTACCAGTCTTCTTGAAGACCCTTTTCACGATTGCCCAGTAACGTTCGATGGGTCGAAGCTGAGGGCAATTTGGTGGATTGATATTTTTCTCATCGAAATCTATACCCTTTTCCGCAAGCCAATTGAGAGTGGTTTTGGCATAGTGAGCCGACGCTAAATCCGGCCAAAACAGTGGAGGTGTACTATGCTTCTTATATAAAGGCAACAATCTCTTCTGGAGACACTCAGATCGATAGATTTCCGCATTTATAGTTCCGGTAGTGTAAAAAATGGTTGACTTCAAAACACAGGAACATATTTCTTGCCATACCAGTACCTTTCGACCGAATTTCTCCACTTGAATCGACCGGTCCGCATCGCTCACATCCTCCCCAACGACGGCAGTAAAGTATTGTGGACCTGGAAGGGTTTTTGAGTCCTCCTTTACATAGGTCTCATCGTCCATCAAAACGCATGCATCCGGACGCTGCAAAAGACGCGAATACAATTTCCGGGCCCTTGTTGCAGCTCGCTTCTTCTGTTCTCCACTTTGTTTCGAGATTTTCTGCTTCTTGTTGGTCTTCAGGTGGTTTCTCTTCATGGTACGCTGGATCATTCCGACACTCATTCCTGTTTTTTTGACCAAATCACGTATTGACATTGATTTGTTCTTCATGATTAGAGATACCACTTTCTGCTCCAGTTTTGTGTTGGAAGAACCGGGTTTTCTGCCTCTTCCTGGTTGCTCATCCAAAGAATAGTGTTCCTCAAACTTATTAATGATGGTTTTAACACTCGCATGATGAATTCCAAACCGCTTCGCCAATTTTCGCATATTAATACCCTTCTCACTTAGCCATGTGTCCAGAACCTTTATTTTCACTTCCTTTTCAATACGCGACATTTTGAAAACGCAGAATTTGAACCGCACAAACATGTAAACAAAAGAAAGCAGACAGTCAAACGCACAGCATGCAGTGTTTAGAGCATAAAAAACCATCACAAATACATGCGTACAACGCAAATGTATGTGGATAGCTTATATTCGATACACTCCTTACATAAAATATTATTAACGAAACGCGAAGGAGACGACCGGCACCTTACATACCGAACCCATCAACACATGGGCCGGGACCAGCGGGTTTATTTCCGCAGACCGGAGATAAAACTGAGGTGAGAGGCAATACGCGTAAATTACCTCAAAACAATCGCCTGTTTGCAGAATCTACATCTCATTCTAATCTTCACCTCACGGTGCGTTGTTGAATCATTATCAAACTAATTAGGCCGCCGATGTGTCCTAATTATTTCCGTTTGTTCCTCCCTACTGCAACGTAATTATGATCACCAGGAAAACAAGACCATGCAAATACAAGTCCCCGTTGAATTACAATCAAACTAATTAGGCTCCAATTTTTCTACACTGCGACAGTGGAGTCAAAATTTTCAACTTGATGAAAACGCAATATTCCTGACTGGTTAGGGAGAGGGGTAGAGTCCATCGAAAGGGGTAGAGTCCGCTGAACGGAAAAGTAAACAATTTAGTTGATTAATTGCCACTAATTATATCGACTTTGTTTTGATAAACAAACATCAAAACCGGTCAGTGCCAGTGCCTAGGTTGTAGAGGGTGTTGGTGGACGATAAACGCTTTCGGCACGCGAAGACACGTTGTCCGATGATGCTCCACCGATGATTACGCTAGAAATGAAAATTAAAATTTCGTGATGCAGATTTTTTTCTTTTTTTAATGAATGACGAAGGTACAAAGGAAAGAGTTTGGAGCCACAAGATACATCGTTTTTTTTGTTTATCGATTTTAAACGGTTCCTAGGAAATTTAGCGAACACGCGGGGGTGTGAAATAAATGGTTGCTGCTGGTGGACAACGGCTTAAATGGTTGTTCACATCACTGATCCGGAAGAGTAATGATCTGTTAGTGTTTTGGCAGGGTGACTAAGCAGTGGGCAAAAGTATTCGTGAAATAATTAATTGAGTTGTCGGTCGAATTTAAAGTTATTTTTCATATTGAGTGAATTATTGTTGAAACATTTGTTTGAGTCATTTCCCTCTTGTTTAGTAGCACCGTTAGCTCTGAAACTAAGCCTGGCGTTAAATTTCGGTTAAACTGAGCTCTGCTTATGAACATATTTCAACACCTTGAAGGTACTAAAAATACCAAACGCAGCAAGATTTAAATTTATTCCCTTAATTGACCCTTTTTCACATCACCACGTGACACACGCGCCAACAAGAACGATAACATTTCCATAGAAGCCACGCTTGTCTAGCCCTCTCCCAAACCTTCATCCGTTCCATTGCCTAAAGATTTGATTATGTAAAGTGAATGTCTTTTCGAAGTTAGTCGGCTTCGGTCGTTTTGAAACTTGTTCGGGATGATTGAGAAAATTGGAAAGTCACTCAGGAGCCATGCTAATGCCACGAGTTTATCACATCGATCTGATGCTCCTCAAAACAGTCTAAGGAAGCTTATTGATTATGACACTTTCTCAACTTGATGCATACTTGCCAAATGCGGCAAGTAAGCAAGTGAATAGGAAAGTAATTTTCATCGGATTTCTCTTTTCTTCGACTTCCCTTTCAGATCTACGAACGGCTTTCGACCTGCTGGACAGGGATCAGGATGGCCACGTGACGCCCGAGGAGCTTCAGTTTATGCTGCGGAATCTGGGCATTCACGTGCGTGATGAACTCATCGACGACCTGCTACGGGAGGCCAGCAGAACAGGTGGGTGTTTGTTTTTCGTCTGTTTATCGAACGATTTGCGGAATTTCCTATAAAATTAAGCTCGTATTGAATGGCCAGACCGGTAAGTACCGGTCGTGTGTTTGAGAGGGCAATCAACCTCAGTACCCTCTTCTTCCATTCACGAAGAGATTAGTACTTCCAGCATGGTGGCGTCAGAGCCACTCAAGAACCGTGACCACACAAAACTGGCAGCAGTCCTTTTTTTTATCGAAGAGTACGAGGACATACAACGTAACCGTGGAGGCCGGTAGCCTCGAGGAGACCTAACCGCTCGCTGTGGGTTGCTGTTCATAAGTATACTTGTAGATTATGAGCTTAATGGCAGCAAGAAAGTGTAATTTATTTACTTATTTATGACTCGAGGCGATTGAGCTAATGGGCTCCAAGTAGAGGGTGGGTTCCGTGGGTGGCTCGATGACTTCGGGGCATAGAGTAGATTGATGTTGGTTTTCTCGTACACATCTTTCTTCATCACAAGTGGCTTCGTTTGACATGACTCTGCTATCTAGAGTGAACTAAAGTTTAACATGGAGAAATATCAGAGGATTTTCACGCAATTACTGAGGAATTTCAGGCACAACTAACTTTGTGTTACTAACAGCAGATTTCAAAAATGTTTTCACCAGCAGCCGAATTTTATCAGAAATTGTCTTGAAAAAAAAGAAATTTATAAAAAGATTTTTGAAAATATCTTATTATGGAATACCCGTGACATTTCAAAAGACTTTTTATGACATTTAAAAATGAAAAAGAAATATAAGATCTCTTAGAGATTTTTGCGGTAGAAATTTTAGAAGACAATTTTTGTTAGCTGATAAAGTCATTTGAAATCAATCAATCTTGATATTCTGAACAATGGAGGATTTCATTTTATCATATTAGCTCTCTAAAAAAAGGTGGTATATACGTCAAGAAAGGATAAAGTAGGTTCGAGGCCGGCAATCCATTCGAAATATCGGATGGTAAGTTTGAGAAACATTTGTTTTTCTTTATTATCGAGATTTTCAGCCCTGGGCTGATTCATTTCCCGTCGTAGTCACATAGTCACACAGTCCGGGGGTGAGATACGAACTCGTGACTTTGGCGTGAGAGGTATGGATGCTTACCACAACGCCGGGGTCGCCCCGTTTTGAGTAGCTATTTCGAATTCCAAAATGTTTGGCTGAAAAGTTTATCGACTTGATGGATCAACATTTAAAGCTTTTTCCATTTAGAATCCGGAAAAATAAAATCCTCTGTATCTCGGTAACGGATTGATGTGCAAATAAATTTGATACATCAAATCAAAGTTTATTCACTGTACTTTAAGGAAAAAATATCAATATCAATCATTTCTCCTCGTTTCTAATGAAAATTCGCACCTTCTTTATTCTACCCATCAAACGCTGCACGCCTCCGGAGTCAACTTCCTTGGCACATTTGTTCCACATTTTGGTCATCTGAGTCACGTCCCGAGCCGTTTTTCCACTTTTCTTAAGCTTTCGCTTTATTATTGCCCAAAATCTCTCGATGGGCCAGAACTGCGGGCAGTTGGGTGGATTTATATTTTTATCGATAAAATCCACGTTGTTATCGCGGTATCATTGGATGACTTCCTGGCTGTAGTAGCAACTCTCCAAATCTGACCAAAACTTCACGAGACCTTTATGGGCTTTAATGAAAGGTAGTACGTGGTTTTTGAGGCATTTTTCTTTGTACAGCTTCGAGTCCATCGTCTTATTCGTCACGAACACTTTGGTTTTTGCCCGACAGCTGCATATCCCTTGCCAAATCATCAGTGATGCTGTGAATGCTAGATTTGGAGGTTCTTGATGCTTTTATATGAAAGCACAGCCAAGTACGCCGATTTTTGCAGCAAAGATATGACAACGGAAGCAGAAACACATACTTTTTGGGAGACGGAGGATACCCTAAAGAACCGTGGCTTCTTGTTCCATATTTGAGGACTGCAAAGCAACCAGAAATTGATTTTAATACAGCTCACTGTGAGGCACGGAACCCTGTTGAACGGTGCCACGGGTGCCTGAAGTCTAGATTCAGATGGATTTCTAGTGACTCACTTTTACGATATGAGAAGGCCTATTACGGTCACAACTTTCTTGTTTACAATAAGTATCCAGTAGAAGATAATTTGGATAAAAATCTGAATAATGAAGGTAATAACGTCATTCAAGAAGACGATAATGATGGGCTCTTACACATAGGAAGACGGCAAAGGAAAACCTTGTAAATAACCATTTCAATAGATAAAAGCATGGTCGAAGCAAAAAGATTGTATTCTTACATACTATTATTCCGCTTTCATAGTTCAGTAAAGAGTATAACCAGCCTAAAAGTGAAGCTTCTGTTCATTTCATAATATGCTATTTAACATTATCACTTCTTGGAACTTTAGGGCACTTGAGGGAAATTTTTCTGGAAACTTCAGGAACGTTCACGAATTTCAAGAAATTTCTGCATAGAATTTCAGAGAAGATCTTCACAGAACTTCAGGAAAGTTCATCCGAGAACTTCAGAGAAGTTCATTCTAGAACTTCATAGAAGTTCATCCTAGAACTTCAACGATATTCTTCTGAAAGTTTCAGAGAAGTTCAACTGAGAACTGCAGAGGAATACTTCTGAGAACTTCATGGAAATTCTTCCGAGAACATTAGCTTAATTTTTCAGAGAATTTTGAAGTAGTTCTGCCGAGGACTAAAGAGAAGTTTATTCTGGGAAGATCTTTTAAAACTTCAGGGAAGCTGTTCCGAAAATTTTATGATTGTTTTGTAGAAAACTTAAAAGATGGTCTCTACAGAACCTCAGGGAAGTTAATCTGAGAACGTAAGAAAAGTTCTGACTTGAGGAAAGTTCTTCCGAGAACTCGAGAAAAGTTCATCAATGAATTTCAGGGAAGTTCTTCCGAAAACATCTGGGAAGCTCTTCCGAAAATTTAAAGAAATGTCTGCAGAGAATTCCAGAGAAGATCTTTACAGAACTTCAGGGAAAATCATTCAAGAACATCATCGAAGTTCTTCTGAGAATTTCAATGAAATTATTCCAAAAACTTCAGGGATATTGTTCCAAGAACTTCAGGGAAGTTCTTACAAAAACTTCAGGGAAGTTCTTCCAAGAACTTCAGGGAAGTTCTTTCAAGAAATTCAGGGAAGTTCTTCCAAGAAATTCAGGGAAGTTCTTCCAAGAACTTCAGGGAAATTCCTCCGACAATTTAATTGAAGTTCTTCGGCAATCTTGGGACGTACTTCCAAGAACTTAAATAAAGTTTTGCTGAGAATATCAGGGTACAGAACATCCCAGAACATCAGAAAAGTTAATCCGAGAACTTAAGTTCTTACTAAAGCTTCAATAAAATTCTTCCAAAGAATTCAATGAAATTCTTTCATGAACTTCGGGGAATTTCTGCCAAGAAGTGCAAGAAAGTTCCCTGACTTCCTTTGAAGAACTTTCCTATAGTTTTTTGAAGAACTTCCTTAAGATTCTCTGAAGAAATTTCTCTGAATTTCCCTGAAGGCCTTCTTTGAAGTTCTCTTAAAACTTTCCAAAAGTTAACTGAAAAATTTCTCTTGGAAAAGCTTTCCTAAAGTTCTTCGGAAGAATTTACCTGAGGTTCTTGAAATAACTTCCTGAAGTTTCTGGAAGACTTCCTGAAATTCTTGGAAGAATTTCTCTGAAGTTCTAGGAACAAATTCCTCTAGAACAAACAAAGTACTTGGAAGAACTACCCAGAATTTCTCGGAAAAACTTCCATGAATTTCTAGGAAAAATTCTTCCAGAAACTAGGAAGTTCTCGGAAGGACTTCCTGAAGTTCTTGGAAGAAATTCCTGAAGTTCTCGGAAGAACTTCCTCGAAGTTCTTGAACAATTCTCGGAAGAATTCCACTGAAGTTCTTGGAAGATATTCACGAAATTTTTCGGAAGAGCTTTGAAGTTCTCGGAAGATCTTCTCTGAAGTTCTCGGACGAGTTTTCGATAGAAGTTTCGTTCTGAAAGTTCTTGGAAGAAATTTCCTAAAGTTCTTGAAATTGAATTTCCCTGAGGTTTCTTGAAAGAACTTCCTGAAGTTCTTGATAGAATCTATGAAGTTCTTGGAAAAACTTTCTGAAGTTCCCGGAAAAAGTTCCTTGAATAAGTTCTCGGAAAAAACCTCAAAGTTCTTGGAAGAACTTCCCTGAAGTTCTCAGAAGAGCAACCTGAATTTCTCAAAAGAACTTTCCTGAATTTCTCGGAAGAATTCTCAAAAATTCTCGGAAGAACTTCCCTGAAGTTCTCGGAAGAACTTCCCTGAAGTTTTCGAAAGAACTTCCCTGAAGTTCTCGGAAGAACTTCCCTGAAGTTCTTGAAAAACATTCCTGGAAGTTCTCGGAAAAACTTCCTTGAAGTCCTTGGAACAAGTTTCTCTGAAGAACTTCTCTGAAGTTCTTGGAAAAAAATCACGGAAGTTCTCGGAAAATCTTCCTTGAAGTTGGCTTCGTAATAGTCTTTGTCTTCGTGTGGTGGTTCCGGTGCTTTCCCGTTAGATTGCGAATCCACCGAAAGAGTCTCATGGAAGAGACGCTAGCTAGAAAAGGTGACTAAAAGATAAAAATTGCACATTGAAACCACCCTCCTGGGTTTGACCATCACCGTCCAGTGTGTTCTTTTGCATCACAGCAAGGAGCTCCAAAAGAACGTCTCGTTTCTTTTTTACCAAACCAATCTCCCCACTCTGGCGATATTGTATGCCCAATTACTTTGTATTGGTTTTTTGTTTTAGGTCTCGCCACGAAAGCTCCCATTTTTCGGACGCCTTTGTAGCACTCCCCAAAGCATTCAATGCCATGTTGTTCACTAGGCAGGTATTTCTTGAGTCTACAGCTGATGATGCCACTATCGTTAAATTAAATGAATACATGCCAAATTATTTACTTACGCTGTTGTAGGTGCCATTCTCAATTATTTTCCTGCATATTTCCACTATGAACAGTTGTTTTTAGTAAAGTTTTTTGCAATACAAAACCATTTGTTTACACTCGCGAACTTCTCCTGACATAGTTTTCGAAACGCCCTAAAGCACCTTGAGAGTCCGTTAAAGCATTATCGATTCTTTGTCTTTAGACATTCAGCGGATCAAATCATCATGAGCACAGTCTGATGTATTGAGATGGAAACAATGTAGTTATAAACAAAGTTGGAAAAATAAAATCCGTAGCGGTTTGTAGTTGCTTAATTCTCAAAAATGGAAACCTAATGAACTGCGATTTTCTTACGTATAATCGGACGTTTTCAATAACCAGTCTAGAAATAGCTAATACAAAACCATTTGTTTACACTCGCGAACTTCTCCTGACACTCGTTTTCAAAGCCTTCAGCACCTTGAGAGTCCGTTGTTAGATTCTTTGTCTTTAGACATTCAGCGGATCAAATCATCATGACACAGTCTGATGTATTGAGATGGAAACAATGTAGTTATAAACAAAGTTGGAAAAATAAAATCCGTAGCGGTTTGTATTGCTTAATTCTTAAAAATGGAAACCTAATGAATTGCGATTTTCTTACGTATAATGGGACGTTTTCAATAACCAGTCTAGAAATAGCTGTCAAAGGCATCTGGCAGAATTTTTGAGAACTATTAATTCTCCTCTCTTGAAATCTGGGTTTTCTCTTTCTCTTTGATCGCTTGGAATCCACACGGCCATCCGTTTCAACTCAGTTTTGAGTCGTTTTTGATTCGCTTTCAGCAAAAGTGGAGTCACTCCAATTTGAGTTAATGTTACTGGCATTGGCAAGTCGACAAATCAAAAACATCTACTCAAATTAGATGGATGTTTTTGATATGTCGACTTGTCAATGCCAGTAACATTTTCTCAATTTTGAGTGACTCCACTATTGACGAAAGTGAGTCAAAAACGACTCAAAACTGAGTTAAAGAAAGGAGAATTGTTTAAAGAGAAAGGCATTTGAGAATTTCTGCACTTGAAGAGATTTTTTATTAATTTCATCAACCACCGCAATTCGGCTGCAGAATAGTTGTCAGGTCACAAATCGTTGAGATTTTGTTCAAAGTTTGACACCCAATAAGAAGTTTCAAATCTGGCCTACTGATCTCGTTTTCGTACCCATAGTGGAGATTGTGATCTCATTTACGTATGTGGTGAATATTTTTCGGTAGTGCTTGAAATACGCAATTGAACATATTTTTACATCTATGAGTACAGTGACACCCTTTTCGAACTAAAGTATGTTAACTCATAAATGGGTTAGAATACTTGGCAATTACTTCCAATTGAAACTAAAACGGTGGCAAAAAGACAGCTACAGAATAACTTAAAGCATGTTGTCAGGAACGGGAGACAACCAGGGATGTTCCTTGGGACATGACGATTCGCACCTGCCGGGGGCGATGGACCACGGTATCAGGTGGTGACCAAGGGGTTCCCCACCAGTTTTGATGGTCGGCAGGCAACCAGGAATGGTGCACCGGAATGTTGGTTCTTTGCTGCTTCTTGCCACTAAGGAAAGGGGCAACGAAAACCGCAACAGAGTTCTTCCGTCGGGGGGAGGGGGATTTCAGGACTTCAGAGGATTAATTAAGTTCGGGGTTTTAGAGTTTGAAGTTTGTATATTTATTCTTTCAATTTTGTACATGGAATGAAATTTTCACTTGTTTGTTTCGCAATAGCCACCTACGCTCGCTCGTTCGTTCCGTTGCTACCGGTAACACATGTAAAGAGAGCTGGCGCCTCTATTTTATTGATGTACACATGTGTCTAAGAAAGCCATGGCCTTTAAGAAGTAAAAAGTAAAATAGTTTAGCCTTCTTCATTGACCTTTACCCCTAAACTTTATTGAAATACTTTTCCATGGTAAAACACGTGACCAACGTCAAGACTTCTCCTAAACTTTCTACCAAACCAAAAGTGAACAAATTATAGCCTCATGGCTGCTAAAATTCCCTCGTGGCCTATACAAAGTTAACGTAACAGTTCACGACTGTTTTGATCAACATTTTCAGCCCCTTGCCATAATGTTAACCCATTGTCCGTCTCACCGGCGGTGGTTCGGTTCAGCGCAATTAAACAGGGGACACTTTTAGCTCCTGAAAAAGGCAACGGATTCTTTTCACAAAAGTAAAGCGCATACCAAGAAGCAAGTACGCCTCATAGACAGTTTTTCATTCGGTTCGTGTGTGACAGCCGGGTGGCTTGAAGAAAAACTTTGAAGGTTGAACATTGTCGGTAGAGGCCGCCCACAATTGGAATTATGTATATTTCTCGACGGTGCATTTTTCCATCACTTGCCGGCATCGCTTCCGTACTCTTGGGAACGCGAAAAAAGTTTTGCAGTTTCCGCAGCGTTCGTTGGTCCATAAGATATTCCACTTATCAATGCAGGAGCTTTCTTACGCTGGAAATTGCACTAACGAGTAACTTGCTCTTTGCGAAATGTTTTCAAGATGGTTGATAGGAAAAGTTTATGCCTCGTTATCTATTCTTTTTTTCAAATCAAAGCAACAGTGTTGAGTGTTGTGTGTGTCGATTATAATCAGTGATGACTTCCTGGGAACAATTACAGCTCTTCTTTCTACATTTGTAGCATTCCAAGCTTATTGCTTGCTCTCAGCGTGGTGTTCTAAATGTACTTCCACAGTAATTGAGAGCTTTCGATGCCAGGTACGATTTTTTGCATTAGTATGATTGTGTGGCAAGTACAATCATACCCTATCCCCAGGGAGTCGAGAAATTTTCTTAACGAAAAATTCCTAGACCAGACCGGGAATCGAACCCAGTCACCCCTAGCATGGTGTTGCTTTGTAGCTGCGCCTTTACCGACTGAGCAAAGGGAAGACAATTACAGTTATCAGTTAATTTTGACTTCTTACTACATTTCATTTGGTAACTGTGCGAAAATATGAATATTGTGACGACAAGAAGCCCCAAATGCAACGGCAGTGTAAACTTCACTAGAATTGTAACATTTCATTTTGTTTCGATTAAGTTAACGGCATAAGCGCCACCTTTAGAGAAAAATCCTAAATATCCCGCTAAATATCCCATGAGACTGCTTCCGCATGAGACTGCTTCCTAAAGGTAGGCCAACAGTTTGAAAACAGAACCGATTTCCACTCTGACCCAATCGTTCAACCAATGTTCCGAGTAAAATTGCGATCGAACTGAATACTCTCCAAAACTAAATGGCAGCAATTAATCTCAGATAAAAAGGCTCAAACAACTCTTAGCTAAACTCTTTCAACCATCGATCTGGGAAGTAATTCTAAACTCTTAGTATTAATTTAGGGCAAATATTTTATTTAATCAGTCTCGAGGAATAATTCGCTGAATTTAAAAAGTTTTATCCATTTCTTGTTCAATTATCAAATTCGATTCATATTTTTTAGCCTAGACAACCCTAGCGACTGAGTGACGTCATGTCTAATTGGGGAAGCCTGATTTGAATCAAAAACTTTTGATAAATTGATTTACATGCCCTACACATACATCTAACCTGGCGACTAGGCAATGTCCAGAGGCGGTTGTCTCCAGACGTCGTTCTTGCGTCGGTGATCTTCCAAAAAGCTTTTTCAGGCGTTAGGCGATCCGAAAGGTCTTGAACACTGAGGCAACTCATGTGTGAGCGTCGTTCCTCGGGGTATAGGCGTCCGCGGGCTTCGGTGGAGTGGGAGCGTAAGGTAGTGTTGCACAGTGATTCCAAAGCGGCAAAAAGTCGAAAAATCAACTTCCTCATTTTACAATAAAGATATTTTTGTAATTTTGTACACTATTTTAAATTTCTTTTTCCAAAATTGTATGTAGATCGGATGAAAATTGAGCTCTCTACAATATTACAAAGTATGGGTGCTAGATGTTCGTGGTTTCTTACTCCCATATTAAATGGATGGAGAATCGGAAAAAAAAATTCAACTTAGTTTTCAAATGTGAGCACACGCGCGCACATACACCATAATTGGCTTATTCGAAGTTTTTTTTGCCAGCTTTCCGAAAATCTGTGTTTTATCTTGCGCAAATTGCCGCAAACACGGAAGGCCAGAATTGTTGAAATGAAATTCCGGGAAATGACGTACAATCGTTTTCAGTTAGTTACGCTAGTTAGAACTTGTTGATGGGATCACAGAGGTCACAGTGGTCCAGAATGCGAGTTTTGCTGGAAAGATACATTTTCGTCCGAGGTTTGAAGTTGTGGAGCGAAATTGTCTTCTACACAGTTGCTTTTAATAATAATGCGCTCTTTTGGTGTGAATGAAAATTTGGGTGGTGCTTATTTTCAGAGAAAACAAAAATCTAACTCTTTCAACTAGTTAAATTTCGCTTCCAGCTTAAATACTTTATGAGTAGTCAAGGAACACATACCCTACATTAAAAAAAACAGCATGATATTGTATATGACCAACAAACACTGTTACTGAAATAAACGACTTTGAAAAGTTTAATCTACTGCTCGTGCTTCCTAAGTGGGCCCGTCATCGCTTGTCATCGTCAGTCTTAAGTAACTCTTTTCTGTGGCAATGTGTTTCATTTCTTACAGTCAGATATTTACCATGATCAAAAAATTCCCCCTTTTCGTAAATTTTGCAATGACTATCACTTATAGTACCATGAGCAAACCAGATAATTTGGTTATTCATTCCATAACACAAATTGATAAGTAACAACATAAGTTGCCACGAAAATGCAAAGTGTACTTTTAGTCGTTTCACTTTGATTGAAAGTAAGAAGTATAAAAGTGAATTTTGTTGCGGCATAACCGGCCAGTATCACACCTGATGTTAGTGCCTTCATATAAACGTTCTACGACGTGGCATTGAAAACATAAGTAGCAAATGTGTTACTTTTACTACTGGTCAAATTATTGGTCTCACATACATGTGTATAGCATAATATAAGCCATCTCACCGTCGACAAGGAGAAAAATTTGACCCACGAGAGGGAAGTAGCGCCCGGAGCTACCTTATGCTAAAATTATGTGTTCAATGTATTCTGAAACAATGCTGAAAAAACGTGACCCTACTCGTACTACCGATAACTGCATTTCAATCCAAAATGAAAAAAATGTCATTGATAAAATAACAGCTGAAGATCAAAACTGTAATTTCTATGTAGGATATAGTGATTGGAGGCCAGAGTCCTGGAATGTCTGGGAAACCCGTATAGTTGGTACATACATAAATCTCGTACCACGGGCTTACCCTTTCTACAAAGGATAGTTTATATACTGAACCCTCAAATCGGTTCGTCTCAGACGTCGATTTTCAATTTTATTGGAATCGGTTCACTGGTTCCGGAGTTACCTCCAGGGAAGTGGCAAATTTCTGACTTAAATCAAGTCCGTCATGTGACACCTCAAATTTCATTAGAATTCAAAAATAAGTCCAATGGTGATGATATAGAACGTTAAAAACCACATTGGCCATATTCGGGTTGATGTTTGTTTCGGCTACTTCAAGGCAAGTGACTAGATTGGAATATGGCAAAACCCACCATACGACACATCAGATAACATGATAACTCAAAAATAAGAGCAATGGTGATGATATCAAATTTTCAGTGTCACAATGACCACATCTGGGTTAGTATTCCTGGTACTCCCACGGAAGTGTAAAAAGGGGCAGTTCTCACGATAGATGGGTAAAGTTAGGTTTTTATTTTCAAATAAATTTATATGTATTGTGATAACGAATTCACTGTAGTAACCCATTTGTGATTTTGACTGGCCACTGCATAGTGCTCCGGATAATCCAAAGATCTGCAAAATCTGAAAAGTTGTTCATCACTTTCGTTATAGGCTGATGAAACATAAACAACTGACAGGATTTACTATCAGCTTTTCACTTGTTTTATGCTCCAGTATAGAAAAGGATATGAAAAGTTTCAGGAAAATCATCATGGAGCCAAAAAAGAACTAAACTTTTTTTTTGCAAAATAAGGTCATGCAAATTTGAGACAAAAAATATGGAAAAAAAAAGAAAGTGGGGATGGAAAACAATTACGAAAATGTTTTCGGGTAAATTATAATCGTCGATGATAAAAACCGCAACGGAAAGTTGAAGAGTTCATCAGGGAAAATGTCGACTGATTGGAAGAGCACATGAATTTGACCAACCAGAAGTGCCTGGCACTAGAAACACGAGAATCGGAAGACCCCAGAAGGGTTTTGAAAACTTTGCGAGATAAGTAAGCGATTGGAAGCTACACAACTGAGAGCTAAGTAATCAATGAGAGAGCTTATATTTGTTGCCAGATTAGTCTAAGAGCTGATGGAGAGGTTCAAGCTGCCAATATGCTGAAGAATCATGAAGAAATGAAAATCGGTCCAGTGGTTATAATTAAGTGATTAGAGTTATAATTATTTGAAAAATAATATATTGTTCCTTGGACCACCCTATCTCCAAATGGATCACCCTAGAGATAAAAAAAATCGATTCTATATTTTCCGACGTGAAATAGCCCTACCATATTGTGAGATTCTAAGATTCACTCAACGTTTTTGATATGCAATTGCTGAATTATCAAATTAACGGATGTTCCGGAACTTCCAGAAGACCATGTTATGGCCACTTAGAGCCATAAATTGATCTCCACATTGCTTTACTTCTTAAATGTTACGAACAAATGGATTAAAAAAAATCGGATTAATTTAGGGCCAGGCTAATGAATGAACGCTTCTGTCGGATATTCCGGATATTCCAGAGGACCAGCAAGTGGCCATATCTCGGTAGTGTGACCTGATATGAAAATTTAGATAGTATATTTCAAATCAGTGGCCCAGAATTACTTGCAAAGACATATTTTAGCTTTGTAAAATCCAATATCAGACTTTTTTTTCGCTTTTTGTATGGAATGAAATCACTGTGCGTCGCTCTGTAGCTCACACTTGACGAAACTAGTCACGTGGTTAGTGATGATGGCCCACGTTGTTGGGCCTAAACAACGTAGTGTTATTCTACTACACTTATATCCACCGAAATCTCACTAAAGCTTACCAGGCTAATATGCCCTTCCCAGTTCAAGTCACTTTGTTCCAAATTAAAATGAGAATAAACTTTTTAAATTCAGCTATATTTTTCTTCTTCTTTTTTAATTAGTTTTGAGAGGGACATTAATCCTTCTGGTCATTCGTCCCTGTCCGGCCGCGCATCAGCTAAATGAAAAAAAGAGCAAATCAGTGAGTATATCACTCTAAACTAGTTCAAATCTCGGACACTTACTTCGAATTGAGTAAAATAAATTCATCAAAACTTAAAACGCAATTGCTACCCGAATGGAATACAATGGGCTTCGTACCTCTTTTACCCTTGGTCAGTTCTGGAGAGTGAGATATTTTCGGCATTTTCTTTTGATTTTGATTTTTAAACAGTTCGGCTATTCGAAGGTCAGTGGCAATTTACTGTCGTGACCGTCGGCAGTTACGTACGTGCCCTTCGAGTGTTCGGCACAGGAGTCGGTTGACTCTCCCGCAATACTTGCCATGATGTCCGTCGCAGTTCACTATATCCAAAAGACATTTACCACTGCGCAGCTTTTATTGCAGTTGCTTTTAGTTATTTAAATGACAAGATTTTTAATACCTTCTGGATAACAATCATACCGATATATTTGAATCTAGAGGAAGTCACACTCAGATGGCAGAATAAACCTAATGGGCGTCCCGATCAAAATTTGGTCATACAGTAATGTTTGTGAGACGATCAAAGTTTTTATTAATAAGTCAATTTTTCTTTTCCTTTTTCAAGTTCAGTTACTACAGAGTACAGAAGAAATATTCAGCTTAGCTTCCTTTTTACCAGAAGCGAATTACCGGATCTTTCGTTTAACACCTGCCTTAAGATTTTGTACAGTCTCCTTGTCCACTTTATTCGCCACAGAACGCCAGTTTGCCTTGAACTGTTTCTCGTTCAAAACAGCTTTTTGAGTCTTCTTAAGGTTCCGCTTGACGATGACCACAGGGCGTCTAATATGAACCAATTCAAAGCCGTAATCAAACGAATTTGGGACGAAATGCCGATGGAAGTCGTGCGTGCCGTCTGTGACGGTTTTGAAAAACGGAGCTGGTCAAGAAGGTAGAAGGTGTTATTCCAAAACATGCTGGCCACTATTCTTCCGGTCACTGTGGCTTCCTGGTTTCGGTTTCCTCCTTATACCGGCTTCCTGGCAGTCATCAGCCGGTCTCCAAACACTGCTATAATATTCGTCACGGTTGATTTGGCAATGTTATGTGATTTTGCCAAGTAGGCGTGGGAATAATTAGGACTTAACTTATGCGCGTGCAATATTTTGATACGCTGCTCTTCTTTCTTCGACGCCATGTTGAATTTTGAAAAAAAGAATCGTACACATACACACTATAAAATGAGCGGTGTTCAAGTTTTTCAAATGCACGACAAAAAAAATACGTCATATTTGAGTCGACCAAGTTTTGACCGTTTTTTTCACATAGAGTAATCGTCAAACATTAACGGCGGCATTTGGATATCTAGGAATTTTAATCATAATAATTTCTTTTAAAATTTGCGATTCTTTATAGATGATTGATTTGAGGCTAACTGCATTCAGACAAACATTTTGGTTCGTAAATTTAAGTCATCCAAATTGTAACTTCATGCAATCACCCAAGAAGAAGAAAATATAAACCCCAATATTAAAATCTGTGGAAATCTCACCCCAAATGCTTGTTTTCATCGTGAACAATTCCGATACCGTTTAATTGAATTGGGTTTCAATTAGTTTTCATCGCTTTTGGTTTGCGGTCTCCATAAAGCGGTGCTGTCGTCTACCATTCAACCGAAAATCGACGACACTGGCATCCGGAAGTCAACCTTCATATTTCACCACCAAGTGTCAGCCTCTCCAGTCGGGGAAAGTTGGGTGGAATTTGAAGTGTCTTCCTGTTGTTATTTTCTGTTTCCAAATGTATCGTGAGTGAAACCTGACACAATGCAGCGTCCGGGTCCGATTGGAAACGGAAATGAAATTCATCCACCCAGGCTCGCGTTGGGTTCAATAGAGTGGAAGCTTTCTGTGCTAGCAATTCAATTAAAATAAACCAGAACAGAAAATTAAGCGAGAAATACGACGTCGGCGACCAGTCGGCGCTGTGGTGGGCGTCCGCAATGGAAACTGGAAAAGAAAAGGCAAATAAAGGAAAACATGCTCCAAGACCCGGCCATTGGCGGGGTGGCTGGTGGAGACTGTGGCCACTAATGAGCCTTAGCGCTTGCATCGGGGATCTGGAAACTGTGGGAAAATTGAATCATTCTTCCTGATGGGTATTATTGGATTTAATTATTTGATGCACGAAGAAACTGGTGAGCTGCAAAAATCGATTGATATTGAAGCGTTTGTAAAAGTTATACGAAATTCTCTGAAACCTTGATGTTTGCCAAAAAAACTCAAATCAACCAAGCTAAAATTTCAGCAAACCTGAAAAATGCTTCAAAGTTTAATTGACGATGCTTAAAGTTTCGAGACATATTTATTTGATTTTCATCTGGGAGCAAGCTTCTTCCCCAACTTAATTTTACCAAGCACGCAATCTGCCTACATCAGAGCTCCTAGTCAAAGTTTCCAGTCAACTGCTTCAATCCTTGATTTTCGAAGGAAACTGCCGAAGTGGAACGTTGTTGTTACTCAACATGTTCGGGTCTGGTAGCATGTCTTCCTGGTAGGACAATGCGTTTCCATTTGACCTTCGACAAAGACAAAGACGACACAAATTTTCGGAAGTAGTACAAGGAATGAGAACACCCCCCGTTTCCCCCCCCCCTCCTCCCATCCTCCGGTATTGTGTAATGACTCTATCAGAAAGCATTGTCACATGGGTCGGCAGTTGAGTGGGTGTAGAATAAACGTTTATTGTGACATAATGATTACCAATGGTTTTATGTGTTCGTTCTGGAAAGGGTTTGATATTATGAGTAATAAGAGTAAGGGATTTGCCCAGCTTTTACCTGGTGAAATAATTTCAATGTATTATGGTTTCAGCTACTTCCGACATAAGGTACGACGTATGGATCGACAGTGAAATCGATTGTCGCTAGTCGATAAATTCGCTTTTCAACTGAAACCAAAAATGAGGAGCATTTTGATTGCGCATCGTGATAATCCAAAATACTCGCACGGTTAGTCATCAAAGTCTTTAAAAGCGGTCAAATGTTTAGAGCTTTCGTTGGCAGCCAAGAACCTTGAACTGGCGACAAATCGCAAACCGCAAGCCGCAATAATGGCAAAAAGAATGGCTAGCAGCTTCAAACAGAACTCTAAACTCTCCATTCGAGGTGTCGCAATCAAGCTGAGAGTGCCATCTACAACCAAGCTTACTTACTTTACCAATTTAGATTAAGGCCGGTGCTGTACACAGAAGTTGTTTCCATTGTATTCAGTCCATGGCTGTAACTCGCTAACCTCGCTGTCTGCGAAGAGTCCGCAGGTCGCCTTCTACTTGATCGATCCACCTTGCTCGTTGCGCGCCTCTTCTTCTTCTACCCGTCGGTTCGTTTTCGAGAACCAGTTTAACAGGACTGTCGTCCGACATTCTTACGACATGTCCAGCCCATCGTAGTCGACCGACTTCAGCGATGTGTACGCTGGGAGGTTCTCCTAGCAACTGATGCAATTCGTGGTTCATTCGCCTCCTCCACGTTCCGTCTTCCATCTGCACTCCACCGTAGATCGAACGCAGCACCTTCTGTTCAAAGACACCAAGACCACGTTGGCTCCCCCACTTGCAATGTCCATGATTCGTAGCCGTTGCGAACTACTGGTCCAATTAGTGTCTTGTAGATGGTCAACTTAATGGTTCGGTGAACTTTCTTTGATCTCAGCATTATTCGGAGTCCAAAGTAGGCACGATTGCCAGTCGTAATGCGCCTTTGTATTTCTCTGTTGGTGTCGTTATCGGTGGTCACCTATGAGCCCAGATACACGAATTCGTTTAATATACCTCGATTTCATCGCCGTCGATCTGAACTCGTTGTAGCAGGCTAACATTGTCTTCTCGTGTACCTCTTCCCTTCAGGTATTTTGTTTTCAACGCATTAATCACAAGCCCAATCCTACCAGCTTCAGCCTTATGTCTGATGTACGTTTCCGCCATCGTCTCAAAGTTACGTGCTACGATATCAACGTCGTCGGCGAAGCCAAATAGTTGGACAGACTTCCTGAAGATCGTGCCACTCGTGTCTATCCCAGCTCTTCGAATCACACCCTATAATGCAATGTTAAACAACAAACACGACAATCCATCACCTTGCCATAACCCTCTTCAAGATTCGAAGAGACTCGAGAGTGTCCCTCATACTCGGACGACACACATCACTCGATCCATCGTTGCTTTGACCAACCACGTCAGTTTTTTCGGAAATCCATATTCGTGCATAATCTGACATAAACCACGCATCGAGCTTTAGAAATAAGCTGGACTGGCGAAAAACGATAAATGACGATAAATAATACAAGACAACCACAATACCATCCCGGAAGCCATACACGACGGTGTTGATGATGTTTGACTGCGTGGTAATGGAGGACGACTCATTAACGACTTCAAAACAAACTTCAAACAGCTTCCTGGGAAGAAGTTTTAAAGGATGGAACGGTCAAAACTTGGTCGAATCAAATATTACTTAGTTTTTACCCTTCTTACATCAATAGAAGGGTATTAAGATCGCTTGAAAACTCGACTTTTTATCCGAGGCCCACAGGGCCGAGTGTCATATACCATTCGACTCAGCTCGACGAACTGAGCACATGTCTGTGTGTATGTATGTGTGTGTGTATGTGTGTGTGTGTATGTGTGTGTGTATGTGTGTGTGTGCGTTACAAATAATGTCACATCGGTTTCTCAGCCATCTGTGAACCGATTTCAGATCTGTTGACGGCAAATGGAAGCTACAACATTCCCATAGAACGCTATTGATTTTTTTTTTATTCGAACATTTCGTTACGAAGATATGAACGAAACAGTACTTGAAGGCCTATTATAATAGTAATCAAACAGTTTAGTCTCCGATTACATACTGAGCTATTTGTGTACCGATTTTATTTTTGTTGAAGCCAAATCAAAGTTATGATATCTCCAAATAACTGGTCAAAATTTCATTATGATTGGATAATCCTTCATGGAGATATGACCAAAACAATACCTGAGAGCACATAATTGTGAGATGACAATATACTCGTTGCAGTGCAAAACCGAACAAGACCATTCACACCAATCGATGCCGCTTGCATTCTATTGTGTCGCATCTGGAGCGTTGTATAGCACATACAGCGGACTAGCCACACTATGTGACTGTATAGAATTAGAGCAGCATCGATTGGCTCGAGTGGTCTGGTTTTGAACTGCAACGAGTATATTCGAAAATTACACAGAGTCTCCATTTACTATTTTCAACGAACATGTACTTATTAAGCATCTTGAATCCATATCGATAATCAAAATTGACGCTTAGGATTGTCTAATAATTCATGCTATGGACTGATAATATGAAATTTCTAATATTTATGTAATTTCCCCTTTTATATAACTAACATACACAGGTCTTTAAAGACTATTAATGGAAATATTTTAATTTTTGTTCAATCCTGAACAATACGTTCAGGATTGACAAAAGCTCATTTTATCAACTGAATGTATGGCATATTGAATTTTTCTGAATCTTCTTGGAATTTCTGATGAAAATATGTATCCAGTACAATATTGCCCACATTTGAGTTTGTAATTCTGGTGAAATGTAAGAAGGGTTCAGTCTCACCATCGGTGGATTAATGCGGGTTTTTAGTCATGCATTTGATAAACTTGAACGCCCCTACTTTTGTAGGTGTATGCGTGAAGAATGTTGACTTTTTTCTGTTTTTGCCATTTTCTATTCTTGAAAAATGAATGGCGTCAAAGCAAGATAAGCGTCGTGTCAAAATTGTGCACGCTCATAAGCAAACTCCGAGCTATTCCCACGCCTACTTGGCAAAATCACTTAATATTGACGAATATCACGCCAACTCATCCAGTGGATGGCAGCACACTCTCAGAATCTAAAGAAACTTTGTGGAACCAAATAAAGCCTATGTCTTTACAAGCTACTTTTTGTTCAAGATTTATGTAGACTACCATTGGAAAAGGGATTAAGTTTTTTGATCGATTTTTTTTCAAATCAACGTAACCCAAAAAGCAAAAGACTTACAAAAAAGTGATGTGTTGGTGACTTTTAGAAAATTTTCTTCACTTTTGTGAAAATAAAAAGTTGTAAACATTGTACATTTTTTTAGCGTGGAGTGCTATTCTCTGCACCTGAAGTTAGCCAAGGAGTATCCCGTAAAATTCCAAGAGTTCTTGTCCCGAGTCAAGGTAGCAGAGGAATGCGAATCGAATAGGAAGCGAACGGTTCTCGATAGGAAACTCAACAAGCTGAGAATAGAATCCCAACAGACTCGGCCCAAAAATCACACCAAGGAACAGGCCACACTTACACCCACCATCACCACGACACCGGTGGTCCACTCCATTGAGGGACTGGTTGTCAACCGATCGTCAACCGCATTCACAGAAGAACAACTAACTCATCTCAACAAAGGATTAGGATACGCGGTTACAACCAAGCCCGACGTGGAACAGATCATCATCGACGTGGAGACAGCAATTACAAACACTCTTCCGACATCTTTACAAAACACAGTCAGGACTTCGAACATTATTAAGGGTGGACGGAGACAACAAACACAACAACAAGAAGGAAATTCGCATCGTTAAAGAGCTGAAGTCAAAGATTGTTTTCTACCTTGAAGCAAACAAAGGCAACAGAGTCGTCATCATGGATAAGGAGGACTACGACAAGCATATGGCTTTTAAGAGCAATAATGGTCAATAAAGGCAGCTTCGGGTAGACCCCCTACCAAACATGGTGAAACACGTGGACAAAACACTAAAGGAGTGTAAAGCACCATTAGGGGATGCAGCAGTCCGTCTTCGCGAACCAAACCCCATCCTTCCCAGAATTAAAGGCCTCCCAAAAGTCCACAAACTCCAGCCCATAAGCTAGCAAAATGGCAAGTAAAATAATTTCAAGATATCTCCGAGCAATTCCCATCAAGCTCAGTTCACAACTCCCAAGAATTTGTACAACAGCTACAGTTATCAGGTCATATAAATGACAATGAAGTAATGGTATCTTTCGACGTCACGGCCTTTTTCCCTAGCGTACCGATCAAGGACGCAATTAACCTTCTAGAAGATTGGCTTTTGAAACAAAGGGATGACACAACATGGAAGCAAAAGGTGCGGATGTACCTTAAGCTGACTCGACTTTGCATGGAAGAGAACTACTTCATTTTCAGAGGGTCATTCTATAAGCATCCTCCATCCCCATTCCTCTGTGAACTGTTTATGGCGAATTTGGAAAAAATCCTATGAGCGAAAGGATTACTCCCAACTCGTTGGTGGAGATACGTCGACGACATTTTCACCGTAGTGAAACAAGACGATCTCTCCTTAATTCTCCAAGAAATCAACAATCTCCATAATGAAATTAAGTTCACTCATGAAATAGAAAAGGATGGTAAACTAGCATTCCTCGAACTTCTAGTAGTCGTAAGTAAATTCATGTTTTTTTTAGTTTTAATCATTTTATTTGGCAAATCATATTTGTATTTGTGTTTTATATGATATTTTACTCTCGTTTAATCAAAATATTTAATCATAGCCAAGACTCCTAACTTTTCCTCGAACATGCACAGTGGTACTTCCCACCATTTTGACCACTTTTGGCCAATCTTTTCTAAATTTTTGGATCAAAGTGCGCTTTGCAAGTTACAGGTTGCCATGCTGATTTTGGCCTGGATTTCCAATATAAAGAATAAATCACGAACACTCAACCATGATGAGCTCCATTCGATGTCTGTACTGTCTCGCAGCCGTGGGCATAATCGACCCCGAAAAAAGGACAGTCTGTTACTGGATTTATTGAGCCCTTGTATGGCACATGGCCCATTACCGGGGGCCAAATGGATTCACCAGTTGCATAGTCGGTTCATTCTTTCTCCCTTCCGGGAAACCGATTTCGTCGTTCGCTCACGACGACATTCGTTTCAGGTATTTTCCATGCCCTGAAGCAACTGGCTGAGGTCAGCAAATCGGGTTGAGCCTTTCGGTAAATTGAATATCGAATTATCGTTGAGCTGCGATGAAAAGGCATTTTCCAATTGAAAGAAGCGTATTCATCCTCTTTCTGAAAATACAGTGGTTCGATTCCCAAAGAGTACAGTTGTATTACATTAACAAAGTGAACACAAAGTTGAGAGTGGGCCAAGACGCTGGTCGAAGAAGCATGGAAATCTACAGAGAAGAATAAACTCCGCTTTCGGTCGATTCTGGTTGCGCAAGCATGTTGATGCCACCGAAGAATTTCATAATGGATTTCCAGCATTAAACTACGTGTTGTCGGTAGCTAGTCGCTTTATGTGATAGTTTTTCCATCATTCAGCAGCACACTGAACATGACAGAACAATTTCTTTTCTTCACCAGCAGACGCCGTTCATTGGAAACGGAATACTCAATAGTGGTGTGGCGGTGACTTTCTTCGGGATGTCAATGTTGTTTGTTGGTTTCGGGTGAGGGGAGAGGGTGGATCAAATTAAAAGCTTAAAGTAAGGGCACCAGAATGGAAACACAAGTCTGTCGGAGAAAAGAAACCAACACGTGACTTGCAGTTCAACCGCATCCATTTGGAAAGACATTTCTTCCTATGCGGTTTAAGCTTACCTTCAAAGGTCTTGGTTGGGAGGGGTGAGAGGAGGAAAACTTTCTGGTCTCTTGCTTCATTGGCATCAAGTCATCATCCCATAACGTTACGAACACGTGATGTGGTTGATGAAAGCTCGTTGGTTAGTCCCTTCTATCGCCTTCTTTTAGTTTTGCAGCTTTTAAGGATCGGTGAGTCCTTGAGTAGTTCGAGGACTATAAGTTCGTATGGGGATGTTGATGACTTTCGAGTAATGTTGAGTAAAGTTTAGTTATATTAAGTTTGTCGTACTGCGCGACAATGTAGCCTGTGATCTTCAATTAGATTTTGTCTTGACAGATTAAATCGTAATGAAACGAAGAAATTTTTTCCAGACTTCAGCCAAGTGGTTTGGCATATTCTTTCCTATGAGAATATGTAATTTTATTATCGCTCTCAGCCTCTTTCAGCGTAGCCCAGACCAGTGATGCTCAACATGCGGCCAGTGGGCTACTTCTGAAAATCTGAATATGGTGATATTTGTTATGGAAAATAAATTTGGAAATTTTGAAAGGTATGACAGAAAAGATAAATATCAAGCAACCTACTGTAGACAACACATATTGTCAGTGTTATTGATATTATCCTCATTCGGTTAGAATGTGTTTGTCATCATCGAACACTTCACAAATAAGGGAAGTAAGGCAAGCATTCGTGAACGAAAGGAGTGCACTCATTGATGAGTGCTGTGTGAGTGACTCGTGTGAGACGAAGTTTTGTGCTAACATATGTAACATAAGTCCTGGGACAAATTCAAAAGCATGGTACTTGAAATCAAACAATCGGATTTTAAAATGCTCTTCAGGGTATTTTATTCTATTAATAAATTGTTGAAAAATATATTTACAGTACGCTCAATGGACCATTACCTTCGATTTTACGCAGTGTACGGCGAACATGTTGAACCAGGTTCTGCTTGATTCGATCTTCCGCTTGATACGATTAACCAATTGTTGCTCATTGTTAGCTTCCCAGCCATTGTCGTACACAATACGTTTGAGAACACTCCAAAAATTTTCAATTGGACGAGCCTCAGGCACGTTAGGTGGATTGTCCCTTTTCGGTACAGATGGTATGTTTTGCTCAGTTAGCAAATCTAATGTTTTTTTTCGCGTAATGACAGCTTCCAAGATCCGGCCAAAACATGATTTCGTCGTCAGTGTGATATTTGTTGATGAATTGCTTCAATTTCGGTAAGCATTGGCTGATATACACGTCAGAATTGACAGCTATGGCCTTGTTTGGGCGTATCAAAGGCGCCGAGATACCCTTCGATGACATGGCTACCCACACTAACACCTTTGGCTCATATTTCGATTTGCTGGCATATTTAACATCGTCTGGTGTTGTTTTAATGTTAGCAGTATTGAAACCATTGTTGCCACTCAATTGCGTGCGAAAACGTGAAGTAAGATTCATCATCCAAAATTATGCACTTTCCATTTGCAAAATGCTCGCGACGAAGTGCACGGCGTATTTTTTCGAGTTGTTGCTGTGTATATTTTGGTGCACGCTGACGTTTCCGATAGATTACGTTATGTTTTCTCAAAATCCGATGGACTGTCATGTTTGAAACCTGAAATTTTTGTACTAATTTGCGTGTTGATTGGCCAACCTTGTTTTCAGCGCTTGACAGCAGTTTTATCGTTGTTCTGGCACTCAATTTTGTTGGGCGACCACTTTTCTTTTTATTTTCCGGTTCTTTACCATCACGACAATCTTTCAAAACATGGTATATTGTTGATTTTGATATTGGCTCGTTTTTGAACACGCTCAAAATTTCACTTGTACTAAGCCGTTCAAAAATGTTGGCGACTTGTGCTCGTAAATCCAGCTTGTACGACATTTTTCATGGAAACTACTGCGCAATTTGAGTTTGACAGTTCAGTAGGAACACAGATGAACGTGACAAGTACATTGGTTGCCATCTGTGTGTTTGTTAATGCTGTCAAATAAACGCCTGAAAGTATTCCCAGGACTTATGTTACACATGTTATTCACGCTATGTTGCTTTCCCTCTCAATCTTCCATCGTCGTTCTTCACTGTTTCCTATTCGAACGTGAGTAGCTTCGTCGACGAATGTTGTTTTCAGGGTTCAACATTATCGACGCATAAAAAGGAAAATGATCTTCCAACGCAATCATTTCGATTCGAGCAAGATCATTTTCACGTATTCCGTTTTGGTTCTTGCTATCGAGTCACGATGAATATTTTTCCTGTCAAACATGATTTATCTATCGATCATTTTTGTCTTTGCGTTCATCAGTTCAGTTGATTTTAAGCACATACTTGCGTCAATTGACGAAACGAAGTACTCGAAGCATGCATCCTTGGATTATGAGTTTGCTTTCACTTCAGTTCGTTACTGAATCGACTCAATCGACTATAGTCATTCGTCACGTCGTTCGTATTTCTTAATTTCTACTATAAGTTGTATAGAAAAATCGGTAAAATTTATTCGGCAGGACCATCCAAAAATCACGATCTGTTTCCTTTAAACTTGGTCAGTTTATCAGAGTGGTATTGTGTTTGCCTTCGTTAACTGCTAATGTTGACCTTTCTCGGGTATGAAAAAAACTGACACATATAACAACACGGTCAATTTTGACCCGAATTTCAACCCTCTCTAGAATTATGAAATTTCAACCTAGACACAATGCTGTATCAAATTTGAAAGGCTATGGTCTCAAAAATGCATTGGTGGTGGAAAAAACCTGGTTCCAGTAACATTGGCCACTGGGAATCTGCTACAAAGGGAAGACGGATTTGATTTCTACGTGTGAACAGAATTACTTACAAAACATCCCAGACTTGTTCCAGGGTGTTGCCGTCTTCAACAAAGTTTCTCAGTATGTCATTTGTCGTCTTGTGAGATTATCATATTACTTCCAGATCTTGCCACAGAGATGGCGCTATAGTCTGCCAAATGAAGCGCTAGAGTGTTGCCGTCTTCATCAAAGTTTCTTGTTTTGTAATGTTCTGTGTTTTGTCTTTATCAAATAAGGGCCAGATCCTGTCGCAGAAATGACGCTGCAGTTTATCTTTTCCAAATGGTGCGCAAGGGAGTGCCCGTTTTGGAAAAAGTTGTTCAGTATGTTATTTGTCGTCTTGTGAGATTATCATATTATTTCCAGATCTCTCAGCACAAATGGCACTGCAGTCTATCTTTGACAAATGAAACTCTAGAGAGTTGCCATCTTCGGCAAAGTTTCCCATTTTGACGTTTGTCGTTATCATACTAGTTCCAAATCTTTCAACAGAGATGGAGCTGTAGTTTTTGATTGTAAATTGAAGCTTGTGAGAGTTGCCATCTTAGTATTTCAGTATGTAATATGTCGCCTTCTGTCATTATCATGTTTTCTGTGGTTGACTAAAGTCTACGCTCCATATAAAAATTAAAAAAAATAAACAGTCTACGGCGGGGGAGGAGGGGTCTGAGATATTCTAAAAATAAGTCTACGTGGTTTATGCACAGGCCCTATACAAAATGCAGTTACAAGGCTCTCGAAAGCTTCAATTACATACAATTCGGTAAGATCTGGAACTAAAAAAACAACAAATGACATACTGAGAAACCTTATCCGCTGTCTTAGTGGCATGATCTGGAGTTAATATTATAATGTCAAAAGACGAAAAATGGCGTACTGAGAAATTTTGCCGCAGACGGCAACTCTCTTGAGCTTCATTTGGCAAAGATAGGCTGCAGCGCCATCTCTGCAGTATGATCTAGCACTAATGTGATTATTATAAATGTCTTCATTTTATATTCGCAACAATTTTGCTCAAGATGGCAACTCTCTAGATTCTCATTTGGCAAAGCTAGACTCCAGCACCATCTATGCGGCGCAATTTGGAACTAATCTTATAATCTCAAGTGACTGCATTTTACATTCGCAATAACCTTACCTGAGACGGCAACTCTCTAGAGCTTAAATTGACAAATACAGACTGCAGCGCCATCTCTCCGTTAAATTTTGGAATTAATATGTTAATGTAAAATAACTATATTTTATATTCCAAACAACTTTTCCCAAGACGGTAGCTGTCTAGAGCTTCATTTGGCAAAGAAAGACTGCAGCGCCACCACTGCAGCACGATTTGGAACTAATATGATAATATCAAACGACGGTTTGTTATGCACTGAGAAACTTTGCTGCATATGCAAATTCTCTACATGGACTTATCGGCGTAATGGTATTCACGGTATTAGAAAACGAGGAATGAACTCTGTATATACTTCTATTTTGGGTTTATCACTAAAACCTAGAATTGAATCAACTTGTTCGTACATCATTCCGATTCAAGATGCCAATACACTCAATAATACTTAAATTTTAATGATGTCCGAAATAGTTGCAAAAGCTTAAAATCAATTCTTCTTCTATACTTGGTAAATTACATTTTTATTCCCCTCAGGGGTCATTGAAGTGAAAGAAACACAGACTGCGGCATGTTTGAAAGATCAAATCATGGCAGTGATCCGAAGCAACAGTTTTTCGATTCAGTCTACCTATTACATTGCAATACGGTGGCAACTTCATTTAACTGTGAAACATGAACTGGACACGAAGCAAGCAAAAACAAACAGCATGAAAACAGATCGAAAGTGGTTCTATAGATGTTGATATGGAATATGCTCGAAAAGAAAGAGCTTGATTTCCGTTTGATATTGATGGTGAACAGCTTCATCGTCGCTTGACAATTATCAATTGACGATGACTTTGACGATGACGGCACATATTTTTTATCAGTTCGTTCCGCCCGTAATTTGTTCTGGAGTGTCGAATGTAAAAGAATGCGTGGAATCGGAGACTTCGGCGTCTAGTGCTGATGTCTAGAAGACCAAGTAGAGCTGAGCAATCAATGTGGCCTTGAAGAAGATCACCAACAAAGCAAGCTTTAGCGACGTCACGCCTCGCTTCCAGCAATGCAAGGTTCATAAGTTTATCGGCGATCGGAATATCTAGGTAAATTGATGGGGTCTCTCCAAAGAAGTCGCCGTAATGCGAAGTAGACAAACTTCTTCTGAATAGCTTCTTTCCGTAAAGTATTGTTTTGGTAGTAGGGGGACTAAACCACTGCAGAATATTCCAGAATTGGGCGCACTATAGAGCAATACAGCGCCTTAAGACAGTACACATCACGGAATTTCTTAGCAAAACGGAACATAAAGCCCAACTGGGAGGAGGCTTTAGAAACAATGTACGAAACATGATCCTTAAGTGACAGCTTGGAGTCTAACATTACTCCTAAGTCCTTTACTGTTGTCTCACACTTCAGTTCGGTACCGAATAGCGAATATGCATGCTGAAAAGCGAGCGTTTACGGCCAAAAGAGATGACTGCGCATTTGGCCACATTCAAAGACATTCGATTTAAATGGCACCAGGATCCGAATACTTCCAGTTGTTGCTGTAAGAATATGGCATCTGTTGTCTTCACAAAGTAGAGCTTGAGGTCATCAGCATACGACAGTTTGCGGCATGTCAAGCTGTGATTTACGTCGTTCATGTAGAGTAAAAATAGGAAAGGTCCGAGGTGGCTGCCTTGAGGGACACCGGATATGACAGGATAGATGAGCAACTCATTATCGATACCTATCCTAGCATACTTCGCCAGTGCAATCTCATGGTTGATTTTGTCAAAAGCTGCCGAAAGATTAGTGTAGATAGCGTCTATTTGATGTCCCTTTTCTACCTCACGTATGAGAAATGACGTAAAGGTGACTAAATTAGTAGTAGTTGATCGTTTGGGCATGAAACCTTTCTTCCAAGGAGATGCTGTGTGAATAGTTCCGAAACAGAGTATCGAGAACAACCAACTCGAAAAGCTTAGAGGTAGCACTCAACGCTGCAATTCCACGATAGTTTGAAACTGTTCGTTTGCATCCCTTTTTGTGAACAGGAAAAACAAACGAATCTTTCCAGCAGGACGAAAAAATGCCAGTCGTTAAGGAAAGGTTGAAAACCGTTGCTAGAGGCTTCGCGAGCGGTACAAGGCAACGTTTGAGCATAAACGAAGGAATGCCATCAGGACCACAGCCTTTTGATGACTTCAGTTGCTTCCCTGCTGCAACCTCCATGGCGGTAGTTGCACCGACATCTGTGGACTGGAAGCAGTAAGATGAGGTACGTTATTAGCAGCGGTGACGATATCATCAGAGTCAAGAATTTCATCGGTGAATACACTGCTGAACTGTGAGCGAAAAAGATCTGCGATTCCCGGGATTGAGTCAGCTTCCAAAGTGCCGTTGGTCATATTCGAAGGCAATCCAGTTTCTTTCCTTTGCTCATTTACATAACGCCAGAGGCGCTTAGGGTTGGATTTGAGGCGTCGTTGAAGCTGGTCAATATGACCGTTGTACAAATGGTTGTTCAGTTCTTTGTACTCATTGTTTGCTCGAGCGTAGACAGATCTAGTTAGATCCGTGCGGTATTTGCTGTGGAAGAGTGCGGAGCGTTTCACTTTTTTTAGCTGTCTTAGCTCCACATTCGACCAAGCAGGTTTAGGAGGTACTTGGCAGCGTTTCTTTGGCACAGATTGCTCGATGGCATACAGCAGGATAGCAGACAAAGTCGAAGCCGCTAGATTTGCATCAAGATCGCTAAATATCTCATCCCAACCATTCCCAGCTAGGAAGAAGTTCATTTCGTCAAAATTTGCTTTGCCAAAGTCGTAAAATACGTTTTCAGTAATCTTCACGAACACATTTCTCTAGGCTGACCTTCATCGTTACCAATAAAGGGGAATGGTGCCTGCACACTTTCACGAGAGGTTCTGGAGCAAGAGTGACCGAGTAAAGAATGTGCACACCAAAAAGTAGTCAAGGGGAAATTAGTGGTATTAAATGGAAAATATGAGAAAATCAAAAGTAAATCATTTATTTAAGACTTCATAAAAATACAATTATAAAACATATACAGTTAAGTCAATTTGACCTGTTATATCCAAATGCCCGCACCTTTCGTTTGACACCTTCCATCAGTTTTTACACAGTGTCATCCGTCACCAGTTTTGCAGCTTTCTGCCAGTTACGCCTGAAGCTTTTCTCATCAATTGCTACGCTATTCGTTTTTCGAAGATTCCTCTTGACCAGAGCCCAATACTTTTCGATCGGACGGAGTTCTGGCGAATTTGGCGGATTGCAATAATTTGGGACAATATTTACACCATTAGCAATGTACCAATCCTTAGCCAGTTTTCCATAGTGGCAAGATGCCAGGTCAGGCCAGAACAGCACCGAACCGTTGTGTTCCCGAATGAACGGCAACAGTCGTTTATTCAGACACTATTTTACTATGTAGAAGGAGATGTTCGCTCATCACCATGAGGCACCAAGAGTGAACAACAATGTTTTTTGGCTAGAATGAAAGATGTGAAGAGAAAGTGTTGAAAGGTCCGTCAGAGTGCGGCAGGTAGGAAAATTAACAGATGTTTTTGAAAATTGAGCGAAAGGGCATGTATCCAATGGTACTCGAACCATGGACGTCAATCTTTGCCTAACATCCCACTGCGGGGTAGGTTGTAGCGACGGAACAAGTCCGCCACTTCAACAGGCAAAAATTGACGCATGGAAAGACGCTCATGTACCACTGTGGCTTGTATAGTTTATTCTTAGCGATCTATTGTGTGCACTCTGTTTACTGATGCGCACATGGGAGAGGAACTCTCTCCTTTTTTTGGGTTTGTTTTGATTCGCAACGACTACATAACATAACAATTAATGTATGTAAACCCATAAATGGTGGTAACCATTAATTATACTGGTGGGGACCAGTATCGCATCGCTTCACGATGTTTCTCTCCGAGGTCTCTACGTTGGAGACGACGAGAAAAACTTTAGTGATCGTCAGTCGGTGCGAATCAAAACAAACCCAAAAGAGTACCAGTCGTGATGAAGATGTCGCTTCTGAGACCGCATCCATATATTGCCTGCCATACGAGGTATTTTTTTGGGAACTTCGACAATTTTTTTGCTTAAAACGATCAGCAACATTTCCTCTTTGCAACGAGGTATAAAACTGTAGTCCCGGTATCTGCTTAAAGTCAGCTTTGCAATATGTTTCGTCGTCCAATATTATGCAGTCGTATTCCTTCAGCATAGTGTCATATAATTTTCTCGATCGAGATTTTGCGCTCTTGTTCTGGCTGTCGTTACGATTTGGAGCAACACCTACTTTGAAAGATTTCAAGCCTGCACTTTTCTTCACTTTCTGGACAAACGATGGAGACATTTTCACTTTTTTCGCCACATCACGAACGGAGATATTCGGTTTCTTCTTAAATTCTTTAATAACTTTCTTCCTCTCCGCGACGAAACGAGAATCATGGTTACCTCCGGAACCGACCTTTCTCTTTAAAGTTAAGCGCTGAAAGTTTTTTAGCACTTTAGTAACCGTCGATTTTGCGATTTTTAATGACTTGGCAATATCGCCGTGCGACATATCTGGATTTTCCACTTTTTTGTGCAAAATTGCTTCGCGCACGCGTTCTTGATTCGACGCCATTTTACTGAATAAAGGTTACCGTAGCCAAACACCGTCTTCATCATAGCACACGTACATTTATATTCATGTAGTAGTGATCGGATTAGCAAAGCGTACACGGAGAAGACTGCATTAGGGCATTTCCGACGACTACTTTTTGGTGGCCGAACTCTTCGCTGACAAAGCGAAGGTCAAGCAAGCGACCGTTACTGATGAAGATGCTGCTCGTCTGCTTTAGACCTGCGGTGCAATAACCGTCCAATAAGTCAATTGAAGCTGGTCGAATCGAAGAATGACAAAAAATCCGGAAAAAGGAAGCCTCGGGAATCGTTCATGCAAGAAATTTCAGGCATGTTGAAATCGCCGAGAATGATGATGTTGTCTCTCGCGCCGATTTGCGCAACAATCCAATCAAGTGAACTTAAGTGCTTCTCTATAAGGTTGCCATCATGTACACGGTCCGGTGGAATGTACACAACACAGATGAAATACGTTACTTCGAAACTAGTAATTGCTACCCACAGTTGATCAACTGTTGAGCTTCCAGAGGGATTCAATGAACGTGATTTGTAGCAGGACCGGATTGCCAGAAGAACATCTCCACCCGACTGCTAGTTGCGGTTAGCGGATGACCGATCCTGGCGGTAGACTGCGTATGAGTCGTCAAACAATTGCGATGATAAAGTGTTGTCATTCAGTCACGTTTCAGTAAACGCGTAGATATCATAGTACGCATCGTTACATGCCAACTGGCATTCAGTCAAGCTGCTGTTGATTCCGCCAACATTTTGGTAGTAAAGTAAAAGTAGACGTCCAAAGCGCTGAAATTTGAGCCGGCATCATCAGGCAGTGAAAGTTCGCAATCGTGTATGTACTTGCCTTGAATGGCTAGTTGGAAGACCCCCAATCCGCATCTAGGCTCAGGGCCGGGACGGCATCGATTCACGTTGGCTGGAATCGGCGCGACTGAGCGCTAGAGGAACAAGGGGCTTCCAAGATGCTTTCTACTCTGCGTCCCGGATGAACAATGGCTTCACTCGTCTGGTTTGCAGTAACCATGAGATTTGCGGACTGGGCTGCTTATTATAACCTGAGTGTGGGAGAACTCACCACAAAGAGAAAAACTAGAATCACAAAGATACTTGGTTGGGAGCTTCCAACAGGCTTTCTACGTGGCGTCTCGGTTGCTGAAAATATTGTCCACTTGATGTTGCCGTCACTCCATAGGGGCAATTTTCATACTACGCCCATCCTCAAACTCACGGAAGCGGATACTCTCGGGCCAGGAATCACAGGAAAGTGCTAAATCGCGAAGTTTCACTTTGACACCAACTTTGAAAGAAACAAAGTTCAGCGTAGACGGATCTCTTCCTCTGGGTATCAGTTTGGCAACAATTGGTGTATCGCCGGGTTCTAATAACAAGCAGTCACGCACCAGTTTCGCAATCTCGTCGTTCGTTGTACTGGGCAGAAACGCGGAAAGATACAACCACACCTTATCGGCATTCTGGTTAACAATGCTAATTGATTCGCTTGCTGGTTTTGTGCCACTGAGAATAGGTTTCTGTTTCGAGCTAATAGACGTTCAACGACGCTTCGGAGTGCTACGAGCTGAGTTGAGCCGTTCGGGTCCAGGCCAAGACAATGTAGGAGCCGATGGAAGTTTCGAGTAAACTTTAGCCACTAAGGTGGCAACGGCTGTATTCAGCTTTTCGATATCTGCTTTCATCCAATCGATTGCTTCTGGTAAAGCAGGGCTGAGCACGTTGTCACCAATGACGATGTTGGCAAATAGTTCCGCGCAGTAATCGGACATCCGAAACACGTTATGCATGTTCATTTTTAGCTGATTATGAAGCTCCAGCTCAACCTTTGCGCAGATGACGTGAAATGCATCGCCACAGAACCCGCGACAGTGGATTTGTTCCGAATCGGACACAGTTTTTTGGCACTTTTTGCAAGCCATGATTAATACTTGTAGCCGGCGGTTTAAGTAGCAAAGTTATAAGAAAACGCCCGAAAGATATGCAATCGATCGGAAGAATATGCGCGTGGAGGTGTGTTAGGATGTATTGGTGGATTACCAGCACCAGCAATGAAATGTAGCAAAAAGAAACTTCGACGGCAATAAAACAGAAAAATAATTCGCAAAAAATCAATAAAAACAGAGTAGCAAAACAAACACACGACGTTGCAGCAGTGATGCCAAAAAGTGTGATTGAAAAACGTGTATAATATTTGCTTATATCTTAAATTCACAGGTTCTATAAGTGAACACAGGTTTAAAAGTGGAGAAGTAAACATGCGTGAAAGTAGGGACCGCAGAAGTTTATAAAGAAAAGTAACCAAAGTAGTGGAAGAGATCATCGATTCTTCAAGAGTCAAGTATCGATGCTTGGCAAGCATTGATGCAAACAGAAAGTGTTGCTATGAACACACAAAAAAGTTGCGGAGCGATTTTCTCATAGGAACACTGCCGATTGTAACACACCATAACATGCCAATAAGGTTACAACATTGGGAGGGCACAAAGATATTTTTGTATCCTATGTGGAAGGCTTGACGAATGTGCATTTCCCGGAACACTCTTCCTTTACTTCTGAAGCATGCTAGTAGCAATTTCATATTTCTATGATTTGCGGGAGCTGAATGGCTCGAAACTTTAAGAGCACAAATCTTGAATCCCAAGGGACATACAAACATGAAACCGCTGCTCGTTGTTTTTTATCACGCAGGAACTTTCGCGTAAAGCTATGTCCATTTAGAATCCGGAATAATAAAATCATCTGTATCTCGGTAACGAGTTGACGTACAAATAGGTTTAATTCATCAAAACAAAGGTAATTCACTGTTCTTTAAGGAAAAAATATCAATACAAATCATTTCTCTTCGGTTCTCATAAAAATTTGCACTTTCTTCATTATTCCTCCCATCATACGCTGCACACCTCCGGAGTCAACTTTCTTGGCACATTTGTTCCACATTTTGGTCATCTGAGACGCGTCTCGAGCCGTTTTTCCACTTATCTTAAGCTTCCGCTACATTATGGCCCAAAATCTCTCGCTGGGCCGGAACTGCGGGCAGTTGGGTGGATTTATGTTTTTATCTATGAAAATACGTTATTATCGCGGTACCACTGGATGACATCCCGGCTGCAGTGGCAACTCGCCAAATCTGGCCAAAACTTCACGGGACCTTTATGGGCTTTAATGAAAGGTGGTACGCGGTTTTTGAGGCATTCTTCCTTGTACAGCTCTGAGTCCATCGTCTTATTTTTCACGAATACTTTGGTCTTTACTTCGCAGCTGCATATCTCTAGCCAAACCATCAGTTTTTTGGCAAATTTATCCATAAAAGCAAACTAATACTTCGCAAGAACATCTCCTCGTGCCGGCGAAGATTTTTGGATAGGAAGCTGTCCGAAATCCATTTTGACGTAGATTTCATCGTCGATGAGCAGGCATTCTTAATACTTCGTCAAAATCTGCTGATACAATTTCCGAGCTCGAGTTCTGGTAACGAAACTTTGCTTCAACGTTCTGTTATCGAGCTTGCTGTCCTGCTCGCAAACGAATTCTTCAAACGGTACTGCGAGCAGCAGCGTATTTTTGTGCGATTTCATTATCTCATAGTCCAGGGTTTGCTCTGACGGTTCTCAACACCTTCTAGTTTGGCTTACGGTCATATGTTCCACTACGACGCTAACCTTGAGGCCTTCGATCCACGCTCTTTCGCTCCGTTTGAGCTCATCATACACGGTTGATTTGGCGATTTTAAACGTTTTTGCAATTTTCATTGCGGACCACGTTGGATTATCAACGTGGCTTTGCAGAATTTTTTCTCTTCACTTGGCTTCCATCTGGAATAATTTTTGGCTGACTGCACGAAACACCGTGAAATTTATGCCACAGAAAGTAGGCGCCAATGCGTAAACAAGCCACTTTAAAAGAACTCTTGCAGCGGTCACTTTCCGTGCCGCTGCAACACAATAAGTGATTCCGGATTCTAACTGCACGGCCAGCCGTTTCAACTCAGTGTTGAGTCGTTCCGACTCACTTTCGACAAAAGTGGAGTCACTTAAATTTGAGTAAATGTTACTGGCATCGACAAGTCGACAAATCAAAAACATCGACTCAAATCAGTTCGATGATTTTGATTTGTCGACTTATCAATCCCAGTTACATTTACTCAAATTTGAGTGACTCCACTTTTGACGAAAGTGAGTCAAAAACAACTCAAAACTGAGTTGAAATGGCTAAACGTGTGAACAGAACTTTAGTATTTTCAGAATGTTATGCTATGTGGGAGATTAAATTTGTGATCTTGAAGTTTTAAATCATATACTCCTTGAAAATCATCACATAAAGGAGACTTTCGACCTGAAGCTGGTTCGTCTCAAACATGTTGGGTTCAAGTAGAATCAAATCGGATTCCAAATCAAATTTTATCCGCTTACAAATTGGGTCAAAGCCGGGCTTTAGTCGAGTTAAAGTCGTGTTGAATATGGTTGAAATTGGATTCTATTCAGGTTAAAATCGAGGCACTGTGGCACGCAGAACAAGCATACTCAGTACTCAGGCAAATACATTTAATACTTGCATAAGGTTTAACTTATGAACGATGCTTTGAAATTCCATAAGCGTGACTTATGAATGAAGTTTGTTTAACACGACATTGTTCTTGTACGCCTTGAGACTTTTCTGTTTACAAGCGTTGATATATACTGGTTGTCAAGCCACTGGACCCCTAACCTCGACGTTCAAGGTTTAATTCCAGGATGCTCAATAATTTTATTTACGCTACGGCGAAAATGTCGTCGACGTATCTCCACCAACGAGTTGAGAGTAATCCTTTCGCTTTTAAGGCTTGCTTCATTTAGAATTAGAACAAACTTTTGCTCATATTGTGGCGCTCCTGGTGGACGGATTTGGAAGTTATTGGCGCCCACGTGTCGGGAAGTTTGTCAGCTTCACGTATGTATTTTTGACATTCCGCAAATCGACTGTACTTTGTAAACAATCAACATGGCAGCCGAAAGAAGGGAAAGAATTGAGCACAGTTATTTGGAAAATCCATTGTGGTCTGCATCTAGGCTAGCTAAACAGCTGAAATTGCCCAGAAATACCGTATGGCGCATTATAAAACGGTATAAGGAAACATTGATGACGATTCGGAAGCCTCAAGCCAATCGTCGGAGTGGAACTGTCGACCGGAAACTGCGTGGTAAGATTTTGAAGACGATTAAGAGGAATCCCAATCTGTCGGACCGTGCTTTGGCCAGAAAATTCGGTGCTGCCCATAGTACCGTGAGGAGAACTCGACTCCGGGAAGGAATCAAGTAGTATCGAGCTAGCAAACAGCCAAATCGGACCATAAAACAGAATAGTGTGGCCAAAATCCGTGCTCGGAAGCTATACGACCAGGTGCTGACCAAGTTCGACGGGTGTCTTCTGATGGACGATGAAACCTATGTCAAGGCTGACTTCGGGCAAATCCCAGGTCAAAAATTTTACTTGGCAACGGCTCGGGGGGATGTTCCAGCCAAATTTAAATTTGTTTTTGCCGACAAATTTGCACGAAAATTCATGATTTGGCAGGGCATTTGCAGCTGTGGCAAAAAAAAACGAAAGTTTTCGTTACAAATAAGACAATGACGTAGGAACTATACCAAAAAGAGTGTCTCCAAAAACGAATTTTGCCGTTCATTTGATCCCACATCCATCCCGTAATGTTTTGGCCATATTTGGCAAGCTGTCATTACAGCAAAGTCGTTCAAGAATGGTATGCAGAGAAAGGGGTCCAGGTTGTTCCGAAAAACCTTAATCCACCCAACTGCCCCCAGTTCCGCCCTATTGAGAAATACTGGGCAATCATGAAGAGGAGACTCAAGGCAAAGGGAAAGGTTGTCAAAGACATCAATCAGATGAAGACCTGGTGGAATAAGATAGCTAAAACGATGGACGAAGAAGGTGTGCGCCGCCTAATGAGCCGTGTTACAGGAAAAATTCGAGAATTCCTTCGAAACCGTGACGAATAATTTTATCCGTATTTTTTCTTAAACGTATGAAGAAAACGCTACATTTGTATAAAAAAAGAACTTGAATTCAATAATAAATAACTGAAATACAGGCAATTGTTTTTGTTCCAATTCTATCTGAAGCAAGCTTTAGGATTGTTTCCAAATTCTCCATAAACAGTTCACAGAGGAATAGGGAAAGAGGATTTCCCATAGGGACTCCATTTAATTGTTCAGGTGCAGAGAATAGCACTCCAAAGTTTTCGGTCCAGTTTGTTAAAAAGTCGTTTGATGCTGTCCATGATGAATTCCGCTTCCTGACGATGTTGGCAGGCGTCGATGTCCGTATTTTAATCCTATGACTTACTGGTACAACTTTATATTTTAGGCATTTCTTCAGAAATGCTACGTTCTTTCTAAGTGCGACGATGGTTTTCTTCAATCCGACGAATTTGTTGGGCTCTGACGGCTGGGTTGCCATGATGAATCCTAGAGGGTTTGAGCTGTTTAGTGGAATACCTGTAACTAGAAAAGAGAAGAAAAATTAGTATTTTCCATTTAATTTCAACTACCCTTGCTTATCTTCGAGAGATACGCGTATTTCGTCTACGATGTGCAGACTTCTCAGTGTCTCGTACTTGCTTTGGCTTAACGTATATTTGTGAACAACCACTTTCTCTCATGACAATTGTTAAGTCGAAAGCCAGAAATAAGCTATCGGATGAACACTTGGAAAACCAGCTACGTATTGCATCGGCATGTATCAAAGCTAACTTAGATAAGTTAGCAGAAGATAAACTTAAGCAAATCTCACATTAGGGTATTGTTTGTTTGTTATAGTGATTTATTTATAGAATAAAAATGTTATGAGTTAGGAATGTTTCATTGATCTGTTTTAAAATCATTGGGTACGAAATGTTTAGTGACTAATTAATGAACAACTGCTTATCACAAAAAAAATCATCATGGGTGAAAAACCTTTCTAAAAAATAAAATTAAAAAAAACAGTGTGGCCCGTGATGTTACGGAAACAGTTGAGATCGGCCCACGACCTATGTTAGGCTGAGTATGTTAGACCATCCTAGTGTGAGTAGATTGAATGCTATCGATGAGACCCCTCCGGGATTGGTTTTATATATTATCATCTCATTTTGGATCATTCGTTTCCTTCCTTCCTGTGGGCACATGTTGTGCTTTGTTATCTCTTCCCTAGACGCCAATTTGAGTAAATTCAGTCAAGCTGAACGAGTCATAATGGTGGAAAATAAACGAAACACACTGCAAATCAAAGGAACTCGAATGATATGGTAGCAGATTTTTAGCTTTGATTTATGCAACATATCGGCCTCCAAACAGAATTGCGCTCCTCCCAGAGTATATGTACTCATAAAAATGAAAATTGAGCTGTCCTTTCAAATAACATTATTCGTATGCACCTAACGTGGTTCTGTATTTCATATAATATTCATCTGTCACTCCCCATGATCTTCATAATAGGGAATCAATTTTAATTGACTCAGCGACTTCCAAGAAACTTCTATTCCCAAACATCCACAACACCTTCCCCCCATCCCGAAGGACGTTCTGAATTAATCGAGCCATTAATGGCCGGAAAATTCCACAAACGCTCTGATAAGCCAATCGAAGCGCGAAAGCGTGAGAAAAATAAAATATTCCGAAATATTTAGTCCTCCCGCCGGTCATCAACAGCACGAAGACCAAAAAAGTTCGCCGAAACAAAAATCGAACAATCTACTACTACATCACGCAATGGTATGGTATTGCAACGACCAGAAATTTACGACGGAAAGCGCACGGTAATAAATCTCCTGGCATTCGAGATTTATGGTATGCCTTCATTTTCCTTTTCGATTTTATTACTTCTCGATCCATTGCATTGCTTCGCCATTAACCAGGATTGGCACGGAGGGTCATCAGCTGGCTGATTTTTTTTTTCTTGTGGCTGGCATGCAGGAATATGCATAAATTAATCCACAATCACGCCTACGAGCTTCAATCGGAACGCATATTTCTGCTGCCGTTTTTGGTCAGCTTTTTCATTGTTTTCGAGGATTTGGATTGGATTTGGATTGGATTTGGATTGGATTTGGATTGGATTTGGATTGGATTTGGATTGGATTTGGATTGGATTTGATTGATTGGATTTGGATTGGATTTGGATTGATTTGGATTGGTTGGATTGGATTTGGATTGGATTTGGATTGATTTGGATTGGATTTGGATTGGTTTGGATTGGATTTGGATTGGATTTGGATTGGATTTGGATTGGATTTGGATTGGATTTGGATTGGATTTGGATTGGATTTGGATTGGATTTGGATTGGATTTGGATTGATTTGGATTGGTTGGATTGATTTGGATTGGATTTGGATTGGTTTGGATTGGATTGGATTGGATTTGGATTGGATTTGGATTGGTTGGATTGGATTTGGATTGGATTTGGATTGGATTTGGATTGATTTGGATTGGTTTGGATTGGATTTGGATTGGATTTGGATTCGATTTGGATTCGATTTGGATTGGATTTGGATTGGATTTGGATTGGATTTGGATTGGATTTGGATTGGATTTGGATTGGATTTGGATTGGTTTGGATTGGTTGGATTGGATTTGGATTGGATTTGGATTGGATTTGGATTGGATTTGGATTGGATTTGGATTGGATTTGGATTGGATTTGGATTGGATTTGGATTGGATTTGGATTGGATTTGGATTGGATTTGGATTGGATTTGGATTGGATTTGGATTGGATTTGGATTGGATTTGGATTGGATTTGGATTGGATTTGGATTGGTTGGATTGGATTTGGATTGGATTTGGATTGGATTTGGATTGGATTTGGATTGGATTTGGATTGGATTTGGATTGGTTGGATTGGTTGGATTGGATTGGATTGGATTGGATTTGGATTGGTTGGATTGGATTTGGATTGGATTTGGATTGGATTTGGATTGGATTTGGATTGGATTTGGATTGGATTTGGATTGGATTTGGATTGGATTTGGATTGGATTTGGATTGGTTTGGATTGGTTGGATTGGATTTGGATTGGATTTGGATTGGTTTGGATTGGATTTGGATTGGATTTGGATTGGATTTGGATTGGTTGGATTGGATTTGGATTGGATTGGATTGGATTTGGATTGGTTGGATTGGATTTGGATTGGATTTGGATTGGATTTGGATTGGATTTGGATTGGATTTGGATTGGATTTGGATTGGATTTGGATTGGTTTGGATTGGATTTGGATTGGATTGGATTGGATTTGGATTGGATTTGGATTGGATTTGGATTGGATTTGGATTGGTTTGGATTGGATTTGGATTGGATTTGGATTGGATTTGGATTGGATTTGAATTGGATTGGATTGGATTTGGAGGGGTGTGCAAAAATTTTTGATGCACGATGAAAGGAAATGCGTCAAGTTTAAGTCGACCAAATTTTGATCGAAACACCCTTTACCACTTTTGTTCAACGTTTAACCTATGATTTAAATATATTCAAACCTTCAAACTCTGCTTAAACGTTTCTTAAATAAAGTTACATTACGTGTTGATAAACTTTCACACAAGTCAGTCCTTAATTATTGTTTCAAAAGAAACAAATGGTGTATCAAGAACTATTTCTCCTAGCGCTAAATAACAGCTAATTATTATCTAAAAATTCTGTATGACCTATCTAAAGATTCTGTATGAAATAGACTATGACTTATTTTGACAGCTGTTTAGTTTCAATATGTTGCTTGCCTTGTAAACAAACGAAAACCTTCATTAAAAGTTAATGTTTAACTTCATGCGGAACAATGCGTGGTCTTACGGTGTAAAAGCGAAAATCGATTGAGAGTACTGCACTGAAAAGGGATTGTCGCTCAGAAAATTAGCAAAAGAAGAAGGTGTTAGTGTCTGTGCAGTCCAAAATGCGATCAACCGGTTTGTTATGCATAACACATTGAAGGACTTACCCGGCCGTGATTGAAAAACAGATTCGTCTAACCCAAATTTGGACAAACAAATTTGCAAAGTTTTTCAAGGAAAAAAGGAGGTAACTATCAGAGATTGTGCAAAAAAGGGTGGAACGATGATGGGAATGGTCTAACAGAGAAGCTAAATTCCCTGAAGACGTACCGAAAACCAAAAGGTCCGAAACGCAGCCTAATTCAGGCGGATTCCGTGAAAACTCGGGCTCGGAAGCTGAACGACGACATTTTGAGCAAAAATGACATGTGCATTATCATGAGTGACGAGATGTAGGCCAAATTGGACTACAGGGAACTTCCAGGGACACAATTTTACACCGTGAAGCGTGGAACGAATGACTAAAATTAGAAGAAATCGATTTTTTGAGATTTTTTTTTTTAAATTGGTGTTCGTTTCGCAAGCAATTTGCAGGGGGGTATGAAATCGACACCTTTTCTCATTATCACAAATATGAACGCCGAAATGTACCGGAAGGAATGCCTGATTTGGCATCCTGTGGCCTCTGTGGACTGGAATGAAGAGAACAATGTCCAATTTGTGGAAAAGCCGATGAATCCTCCAAATTGTCCGCAAATAAGGCCCATTGAGAAATTTTGGGCTTTGATGAAAGGAAAGCTGCGGAAGAAGTCTAGAGGAGCAGATTACATCATCAAATTAAAAAAAGACTGGGCAAACGTAAGCAAACCCATCGACAGAAAGGTTGTGCAAAACCTCACGAGGAACATCAAGAAGAAGGTGCGAGAGCTGGCCAGATCTAAGAAAAATCAAATGAATACTGATGCAATGGGCTTTTTTGATGGTCAATAAACAATGTAAATGAATTTGAGTTGCAAAATAAATAAAACATATTTAATTACAGCAATTTTTATGTGTACTCATAATAAACGATACAGTCCTTATTAACCTTAAAATTAAGAGGGATAAAATAGTCAACCAGCTGTCACCAGACATTTCTTCGAAACTTGTTTCTTAGGCATTCAATAATATCAGAATTTTGTAAAAAAAAATCTAAAATATTGATTTTAAATCCAATTGTTTTCCGTTATATTTCGTCGCATCCTCGACATTGACAGCGATAAAAATTACAAAATACCAATTTTGATTCCAAAAAATATGTTAAAATTTATCTCCGTCTAATTCCAGGAAGTGGACTTATAGACGAAACCGAGTTCCTCCAGTGGGTGGCCCGCATCCAGGCGCTCAAAGAAGAAAGCAATAGCAGCAGCAGTGGTAGCAGTAGTAGCAACAGTACCACCCAGGCGGCCGATGATGACCTCACGCAAGACCTGGTGGCCGCGTTCAGGTTGGTATTCCGATCCAATTATTGTTCCTTGATCAATACCCATTGGGGACATTGAAATTCCATTCTATCCAGGGTATTCGACCGCGACGGTAACGGTTACATCACACGTGACGAGCTCAAATCGGCGATGGACATGATCGGCGAGAATGTGACAGAGTACCAGCTGAACGAGATGCTGGAACTAGCGGACGCCGACAAAGATGGTCGGATCAACTATGAAGGTTAGTGGATGGTTGACGGTGGTGGGGGTGGTGGTGGTGATTATTGGGTTCATTCGTTTCTGTATTTTGGTTTTGAGTTTGAGCATTGTAAAAAAAGCTGCCGGTTCCGATTGCAATCATTAACGCGCTCACATGCACTCTGTGATAACGTAGTAACTTTTGTGAAAGTGTTCAGTTTTATAATTCATACATGCGTGTGATCAAGTGAAGCGAAACAACTGAGGGTGATTGGTTTGAACGTGACGTCATCTCTTGTGGTGGGTGCCGTTTTGTCATTAATACACATTGGTTCCAATTAATCAAAAAGACTTTATAGCCATCGAAAAAAAATGTCCGAACAAACCTAGTGAAGATGTTCCTATACTAATCATAACTCATTGCCATTAATGCTACAGAAACACAATGGATTTTCGCGCCAGTGGGTTGGTTTGTAAGGTTGGTATATGTTATTTAACGTAAGCATGAAACCAATCCAAGTACTCTCTAGCGGGTGGCAACTAAAATTTTGGAATTTCTTTCTCAAGCTGTCAAAACAAGATAAACATACTTGAAGAAGATCTGATTAATTGAAATTAAGGATACATTATCCATTGTTGAAAAAAATTAGTGAACATTTGAAAATGATTCGTAATCTGCTGTCCAGCGAAGCTTCCGTTTGTTGTCGGAACAGGAGCTTTGTACGGCCTTCATGTCAACATTGCAAATGCATTTTTTTGATTCTACCAATCAACTGTTTACAATTCGTGGCTCTCCAGTTATTTTTGTACATCAAGGATCTCGAAATCCCGAAGAAATCTTCGTTTGAGCGACACTGACGCACATTTGTCGGGTTGTATTCAGGGACGGTTGTGTTTTTTTTTTTGCGTATTGCCATGACGCTTTATCCAGCCAAAACACGTTTGGTTTATCTGCATGACAATTTTGTTCAAACGGAAAGTCTTCAAACTTTTCCTAAGATACGAGAGTGCGTGCTTGGTTCGAGTACTGCTATATCCAAGCCCTTCGCTTAATTTTCAATTGAATAACTCTAATAAATTTTCACAACCTGCCATCAGGGAGCATGAGCATGAGCATGATTGACCGCCCGAGGCTGCTACTCCATTTTTGCCAGAGCAGCTGTTATTACACAGAGCACCAACATATGATGCTTGGGACTAACATACATCTTCAATGTGTAAAAACTGGTGATCCCAAACTAAGGCAATAAGGGCACCGGCCCCGTCCGAATGCAAGTAAGAAAAGGGTAGGAATATGTTGACGTGATACTCGCTTTATTGGAAGCCGCGGAATCCACTGCACTTCCACGAGAAATCACAGGGATTTTGGATAACAGGATTGGGTAGCAGCAGGGTTTGTTTTGGTTAACGATAAACTGTCAAGATAAATATTTGAAAATAAGAGCGATTTCCGATTTAAACCAACAGTAAGGATGCTATTGGGGCTACTCACAAAGTGTAATTGTGGTTTTTCATTGGGAAAACAAAGTGATTTTAAACAATGCTGAAAGGCCGATTTTAACCGGTTAAAACCAACAGTAAGGACGCTATTTTGGCCCACTCACAGAGTGTGATAGTGGTATTTCATTAGGAAAACAAGGCAATTCATCTCAACGCCTGAGAGCCAACTTGGACCGATCTACACCAACAGTACGGATGTCACTGGAGTCACTTACAAAATGGAACAGTGGTTTATTTGTTCCAAGATAGGGTGGCCCGACAAGCATGGCGAACGAATATTTTGGATCACAATTAAATATGTATCTCTCCACCGACCCATCATACCCGGCGAACCACGACTTCTCATGCTCACTCGATCACTCGCGCGACGGCAACGCAATGGCGACGCGATAGGCAACCAAAACAATAGACATGGACGACCGATAACAAAATATTACGGAACAACGTATCAACACAACCGGTTTAACCGTTTTAACTGATGTTCTGCGCAAACCTATTAAAAAAGGACATATAGATACAATGGGTAATAAGCACCTGTCTTGCTCCACGTCCTTGAGAGCATTTACTAACGACTGTTCCAGAAAGTATATGCACACCGTAATTCACGGTCACTTTGAATATAATGCGTCCCTTTGTTTGCACATTTCTGAATGACATAGCATCAAAAAAGTGCTCAGTTTTGTGTTACCTATCAAAATGCGCGATTTTACTCCGGAACAACGAAAAAGTATCGTGCACAAATAGTGCACTGTGAGCGGACCCTTCTTGAGAAAATTGGCCAAGAAAGAGGGTGTAAGCGTCTGAGCGGTACGATCTGCGATTCGAAAATATAGAAAACAGTGTACATTTGAAGACACGCTGAAGAGTGGTCGGAAATCCGGTCCTGTTAATCCAGATATCGATAAAAAGATCAGGAATGCCTACAAGCGAAAACCAGCAACTTCTATTCGGGATGTTGCGAAAGAACTAGGGACCTCGTCGAGTAACGTCATGAGTGCCAATGAAAGACTTGGGCTAAAAACATACCGGAAGCAGAAAACCCAAAAGGAACCCAAAATAGGCCGCGTCCGTGAAACCACGGGCCCGCAAACTCTACGATTCGTTATTGTTTAGAAATTCTGGGTGTATAAGAATGGACGATGAAACGTATGTGAAACTAGATTACTTAACATCCCCGAAACGGAGAAGGCAATTTTTACCGAAAGATTCGGTAAGAAGGTAGTGGCTTGGCAGGCAATATGCAAGTGTGGCAAAACAACTAGTCCGTACATCACAACGGAGACGCTGAACACTCAGAAATACGTTAATAAATGTCTCCAGAAGCCGATGATCAGGCAGCACGAAGGTCAAGTAGTGTTTTGGCCTGATTTGGCGTCATGTCATTACGAAAAGGACACTTAAGAATGGTACAAAAGTCAAAATGTATGTTTCGTGCCGAAACACATGAATCCGCCGAACTGCCCGGAGGCACGGCCAATCGAAACTTTTCGGGCTTTAACCAGCTTTAAAAAGCTTCGAAAACTCATAAAACCAGCGGACGACATCCAAAAATTTTTAAAAGATTGGTCAAAAGTAGTCAAAATGGTGGGAAGTACCACTGTGCATGTTCGACGAAAAGTTAGGAGTCTTGGCTATGATTAAATATTTTGATTAAACGAAAGTAAAATATCATATAATACGCAAATACAAATATAATTTGCCAAATAAAATTGTAAAAACTACAAAAACATGGCTTTTTTGTTATTTTGAAAGTGTGCTTATACTTTCTGGAACAGTCTATATGTTTGTAATTCTGGAGGCTGCTACTAGAGCTTCACAAAGTCCCCTTTGAAAGCTAGTTTCTGTTGATTATGGTATGTGATTTTCTTTGGAATATCAAAGAGCCTTTCTCAGATCTTCCTGTTAATTTGAGTTGAACTTCGGGTAAATTTACTCCAGAAATTGCGAAGACTTCTTTCAGATCTTATGGGTATTTCTTCTTGATCTTATGATGTTCTAATGAAAAACACGCAGATAGTCTTTTTGTTTTATTTAGGACTTTCTATATCTACCGTTGCACTTTCTTTACTTCTTATTATAAATTCCTTCTTCGATGGACAACCTCAAATTTTCATAATCACCTTTCCTGATGAAATTTTTCAGAAATTTGAAAAAAAGACTCAGCAGTTTAATTTTGTACCTACCTTTCTAGGCTAGTTCCAGTTGCCTAAATATTGTACTCGAAAAAAAATCCAATACATTTTTTTGTGTGTAACTTTTATTACATGAGTAAGAATAAATGAAATTTTGGACAAAACTAGTTTACAGTGCAATGTTTACATGTGAAAAATTTCGTGAATGTCATGTCAATTACCATGCGAACTAGATTGTACGCACCTTGTAAGTTCTCATCACATCGAGACCGAAACTACGTTAAATGTTTCGCTCGGTTGAGCGCTGCATGCCTCCAGTTCCTAGAGTGTCCCAAAATTTCAAGATTTTGCTCCACTTGGTCTAACCTTCTTGTTCGTTGCGCATCTCTGCGTCAAGGCAAATGCCATTTTAGCAGGATTGTTGTCCGGCATTCTTACAACATGTTCCGCCCATTACACCTGTCAAGCAATAGAGACTTACTGTGTTCATGATGAAGCTACGCCTGCTCCCGGTTCATTCTTTTCCTTCATACAGCGTTTTTAACATACACCACCAAAGATGGTTCTAAGCAAATGTGATTTGAATGCTCCCAATGCTTGTAAGTCTTGTTTGACCATTGTCCACATTTCATGCCTTTGAAGGACTACCGATCTCATCAGTGCCTTGTACGTGGTAAACTTAGTACGAGAGATTACCAGACCTCAGGTCCTTGTGGAGTCCATAGTAAGCATAACTTTCGGCAGAAATACGTCTACAAATATCCCTGCTGCAGTTGTTTCTGACGTCAAAAAACATCCGAAGTACACCAAATTCATTCACCATCTCGAACTCGTCTCTTCGTCGATTCCCATGTAGCACACTACGATTTTTATTAGTTGTAATGACTTGATTATAACTTAGCAAGTCATATTTCTGATATCTCAACCGAATGGCAACAAGTGTGCTACTAGGGTATGACATTTTGGCCTACACGCGTTCTATCACGCACAGTTCCTCCTGCCAACAGATACCTAGTCTTCGACGTATTCGGCTTTAATCAAATCTTTTCTGCTTGGCATTTCAAATTGGTGTATTGATCAGCAATCGTTTGAAACCTTATCAAAGTGCTTTGCATGTTTCAGACGAGTCCGATAACGCATCCGATATCCTCACACAGCAATGTACATCATCCATCCTAGCCTTGACTTGTCTTCTTAGTTTCTCCGGAAAGCCGTTCTCGTTCATAGTCTTCCATAGCCTTCCATAGACTTTTGAAGGATCTACCTCGACGTAAAGTTGCGGTCTGTTGTCGGTCGTCCGTCCACAAAACCGGATTGGTAAATTCCCTATAAATCAGTTTGCATCTCGATTACGGTTATACAATATCAATTCCGGCAGAAATTCAGCCTTTGAACCATGGATTTTTTTTAAATATCAGAAAGTTCTTGATTTTTTTTAAAAATTCTACTTGGAGCTGATTGGATTAGGTTTACCAAGATATCTGAGGATAAATAATCAGTGGCATTTCATACATTTGTGCACATATAACTATTCTTATGCTTTTCGAAATTATACTCCTAGCCGAATCGGGGTTTAACAGCCGTGGATTCTATAGAATCAGTGTCATCTTTAGTTCACCAAATTCGTATTCACGAATGGATGAAATAGAACATAATCTGGTGGCGGAGGCCGACAAATACATTCTCAAAATCGGCGTAAGATTTGTTTCTAATACTCTGCTTGCAAGTTGGAATCCCTCAGAATTCTAAACACGATGCAATCTGAGTTCTAACCAGAATCCTGTGGTTGGAAGAAGAAATTCACTCTGACTCCCGGGCAAGACTAAGAAATTCTTAGTGGCGTCTCGTTTTGTTCATTAAATAGGTACTTACATGTTTTATAAAAAAAATTGAATTCATTTCTAAAATAAGACAAAACATGAAAAAATGAACATGCAATCACATCGTTTTTCACCTTTCGCGAATGGAACATCAAAGCAAACCGCAAATGTTAAATTTAATGTTCTGTTGTTGCTGCCAGCACTGTTAACGATGTAAATGCAACTGAATAAACCCTTCGTGTCAGATGGTTTTGCAACGGCTGAAACGTCAGGAATAGAACTTGGCCGATGACGGATCGGATGCCATCATTCTGTCAATAATCCATAAGCAACAGCAAGTTTACAAGTGGAAAAATTATATTCTCAAATAGAAATTAGTATTTAGTGTGTAACCTACCTAACGTGTTCTATAATTTGTGCTTGAACCTATTATCATAGAACGTGATCAGACACAAAGGCACGAGGAAATATTATTTGAATAAGGAGGTTTCAGCACAAATTATAGAACACGTTAGGTAGGTATCACACTAATTACTAATTTCTATTTGAGAACATAATTTTTCCACTCGCAAACTTGCTGTTGCTTCTGGATTGTTGACAGAATGATGGCATCCGATCCGTCATCGGCCAAGTTTTATTTCTGACGTTTCATCCGTTGCAACACTATCTGACACGACGGGTTTATTCAGTTGCATTTACATCGTTAACAGTGCTGGAAGCAACAGTTTTGTAATTCAGTCATGTCAAAGGGTCAGAAAAATTTATTCCATCAAAGCTGCTTAAAATTAATCAATCTACAACTTTTACGAAGAATGTATGCCTGTATTTCTGCAAATAAAAAGGTTAGATTTTCGATTTATCCACCCTGGTTTTCATCCACACCGAAAGATAACAAGGTTCTATCAGGAACAACTTAGTAGAAGACAATTTTGCTCCAACATTTCAAACTTAGGCTAAAAATGTATCTTTCCAGCTAAATTCGCATTCTGGACCACTGTGCAATGGTGCTGAGTAGTCTACGGCATGTGGACCTTTTATAGCAACCACATATAATATATGATAATATACATAATATATGAGCGTGTATTATTCTGTTACCCAGTTGTCATCTTTGGAATGAAAGGGGACTGGGGCATGTGCCTTAGGGTAGGCTTGGAGAGAAAGACACATAATAAGATTTCGAGATGTTGAAAAGATTTCTGTTGCAACCCAGAATATCACGATTGGCAAATCGAACATCATCGATATCTCATCATCAACTTCCCCGCTTCTAAATGAAGGCGAAAGATTTGACTGCATTTTTCCAGCCCAAGACAAAATTTTCCATTGATACCTATCATTTTAAAGTGAAAAAACTTAGCCAAACACACTTTTTGGTGCTCTATTAAAAATGAGGGAAAATCAAATAAGCCGGAACATGTACCTTTCAACTGATACCTTGCAAATAAATTGAATATCTTGCTAAACAAATTGCTTATGAATCTTCTTCCATTCAATCCATCAACTCACTATCGACAACCCATCCTCATCAAAACATCAAATCTTCTTTCGCCTACTTAGATTAGCGCATTAATCATCGAACTCTGTTGACCACTGCTGACTGGCTGGTAGTTGTTAGTGTTTGCGGTGCCATCACGCGTGTCGTAACTTTCTGTGCGGGTTTCTTCGTGTGATCGCATCACGTTTCATCGCTAATCCTTGCAGCTTAGTAGGGGGGGAGACGAAAAAAAGAACAAGAACCATTGACATCCAGTAGAGCTAGCTGCTCGTGTGCGTAGTTATAGTGCTAACAACCATGTATCAGTTTCACCCCGGGCCAATAAAAAAAAAAGGAGCATGTCTTCTTCATCAATTACTCATCGCTCCTGGTGATGGCAGGCTCGCATCTGTCCTGTGTGTGTCCACCGCATCCACATCCTAAAACTGGCTGACTACTGGCTGTCTCCGTATCAAACGCGCTCGCATGGGATATGGAGATTTAGCGCTGCCAGCTTCACGCGCCGAACACTTCGTCATGCCACATAACAAGCTAATCAGAGAGATCCTAAACCGTTTCTTCCTCTCTATATCTCAATCTCCTTGCAGACTTCCAGAACTTTTTCCTTAACAATCTCGACACACTCGTGCAGCCTGGGCGGAAATAAAAAAAGCAACCACCACACCCCCCCTGGGATAATGAAAACAGTTATGTTCCTCCTACACAACCCGCTCGGAGAGAGCCGGGCAGATTTTCGTTCATAAGTTAACCAAGTACACCACGCGTTGTATGATAGTAATTGATAGAAAGTGGAACTTGCAGCCACGAAATGAAGAAGAAGAAAAACCAAGTATACTTAGCGTTAAGCAGATGATGCCCGCCGCTGGGATATTACTACTTGTCAATACATATAAAGTGATTGTAAGATTTATACTGACTAGACGATACTGTATATTTATATATACAACTAGCGATTGCAACTGATGATAATAAAACGTAAAATGTGATCCAGTGTTTATCCGAGGATAACAATAATGTTCAAAGTGAAAGCTGTGGGTTTATTCGAGTATAGATATCGCAGAAAGTGTAGCTCTTTACACGTGGCTAGAAGGCTACCGGCGGCGAGAGGAAAGCGCAGCAGGTAAAACGCACAGGTTCGATTTCAGAAACAGTAGACTAAGGGTGTGTGCTAAGTATGTAAACTAGAAGGCGAATTATTGCAATAAATTTTTGTTTTTGAACTCATTGGATGGAGATATTTTTTTTGTTTTGTTTCTTATCAGAGTATTTTTTTGTAGCATAACCTTTTATTTAGGAAACAAATATTAACTAAAACAAAACGTTAATTATTGGAAATGACAATTACTGGAAATTAGTGGGCTCGATAGTGACTTTACTTAACTAACAAAACTGAACTATAGTAAACGAATAAAGGTTGACTAAAAGGAAATTGGCACGCACTGTAATTCGGGATTAAATAAGTTTAAAAGACCTATTAAAGGTTGCTTTACAGTACTTTTATTAAAACTTCAAAGTTACAGCATTAGATGGTTACATTTCTCCAGTTCAAACGAAATCTCGAACCTTCCTCTTAATAGAGACCATCAGAGCCCGCACAGTTGAAACGGACACGGAATCAGCGCATTTCTTCCATTTTGCCCGCATTTGTTGGATGTCCTTGAATGGCCCGCCACTTCGTCGTGGCCCGTCGCTGTTTTGAAATTGCCCAGTATTTTTCGATTGGTTGGAATTCCGGGCAATTCGGAGTATTCATTGGCTTGGGGACAACATTGATTGACAGCATACCATTCCAGAACTACTTTGGATTAGTGGTAGTTGGGCAAAAGATGGCTTTGCCCCTAAATATGATGAACGGAAATACACGCTTTACAGGCATTCTTCGATGTATGTTACGTTGTAAGTTGTTTATGAATAGTTTGTACCTAGATAACATCAAAATGTGAAAAACATCCATCACTTTCCCAACTGATGGATTGAATGTTTACTCGTGAAAAGGCCTCTTCGAAAGCAGCGATGCAGAAACAAGGCTGCTCAATCGCTGCGCAGCAGCACGAACAAATCGGACTCATACACACATGCAGTCATCTCCGTCTCGGCAGAAGCGAAAAGTAAAAAATCATTCGACGTGAAACCAGGGTTGCCAAATGCACAGATTTATATAGATTGACACAGATTTTTTTCAATATTTTCATACAGATATCTGTATGTAAAGATTACAGATTTTTGAGAAAAAACCAAGATTTTTAAGATATTTGTCAATTACTCGTCCACTCAAAAATCTCAAATTTAAAATATTAGTACAGTTCTCGAGCTATTCATGATAAGGGCCCAAAAGCCATTTGTAAACAATGACTTTAAACGTTGATCTCTCACCAATCACGACAATCATTTTATATCCAGCTACTCCATATGGTAGAGCTATCATTCTTCTTTGAGATGCTGCTTTCATTTCTCGAGAGTGATTTAAAATTCAAGAGAAATCCACGTTTAAAGCCATTGTTTACAAATGGCTTTTAGGCCCTTAACATGAATTACTCGAGTGTTTAGGATCCAACTATTTATCAATACTACTTTCAGTGTGCTGTTTTAGGCCCACAAAGCAAAAAAAAAAAAAAGAATTGAAACTGACACTACAGTGACAAATGACATTCTGAAAAACAGTTTGATTGTGTGCCCCCAAATGATGTCTCTATTATTATTTTTTTAGATAATTTTTGAAGAAATTTTTTTAGAGATTTTCAGAGATTCTCAGACATTTCTTTAGATATTCCTTCTGGCGTTTCTAAAGGTATTCTTCAAACGATTGAAGGTATTCCTTCGGGGATTCTTTTGAAGTTTCTTCTGGCATAACAACAGCATTTTTTTAAACTGTCTTGTTATGAAATATTGGGAGGAATCCCTGATCCCTGACTTTGATGTAATGCTTGAATAAAATCCTGATTTGTTGGAGAAATCTAGGAAAAATTATGTGCATGAATTCCACAATCTCATATATTTTATTATTATCTTTAAAAATTCTGCCATAAGTTTTTTGTAGAATTATTTTTCAAATTTTGTCAAGGATGTCTGCAAGGATTCTTACGTATAGTTTTCTATATACTACTTAAATATTTTTTTCAGGTTTTCCGTTGAAGAAGTGTTTGTTTCAAAGTTCCGCAAGAGATTGCTCTACAAACATCGCAGAATTGCTTCAAGTGATTCCTACAAAAATGCTGTTCTTCTAATTTAGAAGTATATTTATGCATTTATGCAGAGGATTTTAGAGAAGTTAGAATAATGTTCTTGATTGTTATTTTTGCTATTCGAAGCAAAGTTAGTTCAAACACGATTTTTTGTTAGATTTAATATAATCTTGCAGTGCATAAACCTATAGAAATTTTTGGGTAATTAATAACCAGTTTTAGATCGTTTACGTAAAAAAGGTTTGTGGGCTTTTAACAAGATGGAGCTTGGGTAATGATGAGATCTGACCGATCTGCCAAGAAGCTGCTGAATCGTGACTGTCCTCATTTTTGGCTCTTTGTGCAAGTTACGCATGCAAACATCTGCAAGTGTACCTGGAACAAATAATGCGATATACCTGCAGTTACTTGTTCTGCAGCCCTCAACGACCCAATTCTAGATGACACAGTTCTGTATCCGTCTGTCACCAGCTGGCTATAGTAAGAGTCAGTTTGTAAATGGAATTTGGAACAGGTTTCGGAGCTCGTGTTGTTTTATAAATAATTGAAATGAGGAAAAATAAATTCACTAAATTTTAAATGTAATTCAATTGAACTGTAGATCTGAAACAAACTTTGGTATTCGTTAAGATAACCTTATTGAATTCCATCAATTTTCAGGAGTTTCATGATTATTTTACCGAATATATTTCTTTCAATTTTGTTTTTGTTGTTGTAAACTCACATAATTTCCGAAGTGCATTAATTTTCAGATCTTATCGTGCCTATACTTACCATAAAATGAAATGCGCATATGATTTGGAGCATGATACGCTATAAAAAAACTCAATTGGTTTTATATATTTTGCTATCAAAGATAATTTTCCGCAAACACTAGAACTTTTTTCTCAGCCATTATTTACTGTTGAAAGCATCAGAAGAGCAGAGAATAGAACAAAGCAAAACAGCAACAACAACAAAAAAACACGATATCGCCGTGAATTTTGACAGCTGAGGCCATTCGGCTCTATGCTGGTTTTGATGGCGGCCAATAGGTTTTATGATGGTTCTCAAGAGGTCATAACATCTTTCACTAGAACATTTTAAAAATCTTTATGGTCTAAGAAAGGTTTTATGAATTTGTTTTCACAACCGTCTATAGAGTGGGCCACTTTGAACACATTTCGGCTTTAAAAGTGCATAGAGGAGGTGTCAGATTGGTCGACAAAACAGTTTGGAATGTAGTTTCATCAACAAAGTTGGGAGGAGTGCTATACGGCTGTAATAGAACTGAAATTGTTACTTGGGATTCTCACAACAATTACTAGCCCCATCCCGCAGCAATCGGTCCTTCTTCAAATAAGGTAAAAAAAAAACAATATACAATATACTAAATTAAATTGTTGTCAAAATTTCAAATTCTACCCTACTCTCCAGCTTTGGATTGTATAGCCATTTAAACGCCAACTAACCGTTGTGTGCCCAACAAAAAAAAACACCCGTAAAACAGGCCGACAGGGTACCCGGGTAGATTCCCCATTAGATTCAGAAACTCATCTGCTTTTTGAACATTGGCAGCAACGTTCATTTGGATTCATCTGGTTCCCGTAAATCCGGGTTTCCGGGGCTGAGGTCCGGTACGGAGACACTATTTGGGAACATCAAGTGAATTTCTGGAAAAGACTGTCAAAACCTTTGGAATAATTCCTTATTCAGGAATGCGGCTTATCATTTTTGACTCAGGCATATTCATTTGCCAATATCTCCTTTCAGAGGGTCGATTTCAAAATATGATGTATGATGAACTTGTAGTGCATGAGTAGACCTACAACTTTGTCTAACAGTACATTGCTCTAATTCCTATATCTTCGACATGAGAGCGTATATTCACAGTGATCTTCACGATGATCGTCACGTGATCTTCACCGCGAATATCATCGCGAAGATCACTGCGAATATACGCTCTTATTCCTCAGATATAAGAGATAGAGCTATGTATTGTTAGACCAAGTTCATCATACATTATATTTTGAATTTGAGCTTCTGAGAAGAGCTATCGGCAAATGAATATGGATAATTCAAAAATGATAAGCCGCAACCTTGTTCCTTAAAATACATTTCTATTCCATAAACCTTAATATGTCAACTTGTTCCCCGGACCGGTTATTCCGGAACAGGTTGATGATTTGTCCACAAACCAGTTTGCCGTGAACAAAATTAGAAGGAAACCCTAGCAGTATGGGTATCGAAATTCATGAAATTTCGTCGGTAAGATATTTCTCAACGTTTTGGGGGCATTTGATGATTTGTCTTCGACCGGCCATTCCGGATCAGATTCCCGTGAAGTTTCGAGTAGCCATGAACAAATTTTAAAGGAAACCTTGGCAATATCTAGCATACGGAAAACTGTACTAGGATGACCGTTACGTTGATGTCATTCGATGTTGTTGTTGATGTCGTCAGATGTCCATAAAACTTTAAGAATATCCTACTTAAGAAATTTCATGAATTTTGATACCCATATTGCCAGAGCTTTCTTCTAAAAATGTTTATGGCCAATCGAAGCCATACGGGAATCTGTTCTGGAATGACAGCTTCAAGGACAAATTATAAGATGGTCACAAAACGTTGAGAAATATCCTACTGAAAAAAAAGTCATGAAGTTTTATACTCATATTGCCAGTGCTTCTTTCTGAATATGTTTATGACCACCCAAGGCCTCACATGAACCTGTTCCGAAATAAAAATTCCAGGAACAAATAATCAAATGGCCTTAAAACGTTGACAAATATTCTACTGACGAAATTTAATGAATTTTAATACCCATATTGCCAAAGTTTCCTTCTGAAATTTTTCTGGCCACTCAAAGCCCACTTCGATCATGCACTTCAAATGGATAAAATTGATTTTGATCGAAGTCACCCCATTGTTGAAAATTGGCCGCGGGATTTAAACATTTTTTTTTTTCAAGTTCATCTGACATAATACATTTTTAAAATTTCAGTGTAGTGTACTGTAGTGTACTGGTTTTAAAAATGTAAAACAAAATTTTAAAGATAATTATCATAGAAAATTTCAAGAAATTATTCAAAAAGTGATCGAAGTGGGCTTTGAGTGGCCAGAAAAATTTCAGAAGGAAACTTTGGCAATATGGGTATCAAAATTCATTAAATTTCGTCAGTAGAATATTTGTCAACGCTTTAAGGCCATTTGATTATTTGTTGAATAAAAATACACCAAATTTTTATGCAAACCGTTTGATGCAGATGTCTCCCGAATAGCACAGGGATGAAGCATTCCCAAAGGGGAACGTTCATTAATTATGTCACGCAAAAAAGGACCATTTTCAAAACCCTCCCCCTTTGTCATGTTTTATATGGGCCTTAAATTTTGTGTACAGATTATCATTAAATTGTCGAGATAAATGTTTCACACCTTTTCCCAACACAGAACAAAACAAAACAAACCCTTTGACAGTTTGGAAGGTAGTGCAACACTTCTAGAAGGTTGTCGCGTTTTTCGTTTGCTCTTAATATTTGATCAAAATAAATTTTTTTATTCATTAATTTGCTTATGTATACAAAATTAATATTTTTTCGATTAGCTTAGAAAGACGAATGTTTAAGTAATCTGAAAATGTGGTTGTCCATTTTTTTTATAATCATTTTATTGCTTGAATATATGATTGTTGTTGGGCTTGGTAAAAAGTACCATAAAGAGCATTTTTTTAAAAATATTTTTTTATAGCGAAGGAAATAGAAAAATGCTAAAAACAAAATGCATTTATATACCCTTATAAATGCTGAATATATATGGTTCAAAGCTTAAAAAATGCAGGCACTTGGAGAAAGATAATTTTAAACTGAATAAATATCGGACTTGGCTGTCGAAGTCACCCCGTTGATCGATGTCACCCCGCTCTATGGTACGCCTGTATTCAAAAAAATTTAAACCACAAGACCCAAGCCATTCGAAAGAAAACCTTACCTTTCTATTTTTTTTATCGTTTGATCCTCGAAATGTTCAGCCTCGGGCTGATTTATCTACCGTTGTAGTCACTCAAACACCTTTTTTTAGTATTTTTGTATCTTATCTGGGGGTAAGATTCGAATTCATTACCTTGGCGTGAGAGGTGTGGATGCGAACCAATACTTTCTTAAAAAAGTATCGTGTAACAGCGAAAAAAAATTCACGAAATTAAGCCAATATAAATTTCTCATAATCTTATGTTTCCTCTCGTTGCAGAATTTGCTCGACTATTGCTGTAAAAATGGTTCCGGGGAAAATGCAAGTGCAACCATTTGACCCGCACAACCCAACGACGACGAATCTTGTTCCTTCCGTTTGATTCCTCCTCTTCGAAAGGAAATGGTCGAAGTCTCATACAGAGCTGGAAATAAAACGTTGCAGATCCTGCAATCGAATGAACGGTCCTCACTCAGGAGCAAAGACAGCTGGCATGGAAGAGACTGTGGAAGCGAGAATGAATGAGTTTGAACAGAAGAACGATCATGTACGAGAAAGACAGAGAGTGACAGCGTGAGCGGAAAGTGCTTTTGGTGCATCGGAGAATTTGAGAGAAAGAAAGAATGGACACATAGAACACCGAGTGTATTTTACGTCAGTAGCAACTTTAATCCAGCAGTTTCGCGTTTTACCCTTACATAACTAGATTAAGTATGTCTTACAGGAAGAGATAATCTGATAAGCTACAATTGACACACTTATACTATACCAATTTTCACCCATTCAAATGACATGGTAAATTTAGGTAGAGGATGCAGATCGCAGCACGTGAACAAGAGCAACAAAAACAACAACAACAGAAAACAAAAGTGATGTCTAGATATCAATGTGCATATTGTTACTTAAGAGTTGGATCTATATTGTACTTAGTGAGTAAGAATATTGTTAGTTTAGTAAAGTTTTCTTATCATTTTTGTTTTGCCATTTGGTTCGTTTGATTGTTGTTGTTATATTACACCAAAGAGAAAAGAAAGAGGAGAGACGAAATATTTAGGAGATTTTGATCGATAGAAGGCGAAAAACACTAGCTGCAGTATAAACAACTATACAAAAATTGCAATCTTAAACTCCAGTTAACTATCTATATTAACCGATAAACAATCCCATGTAAAACACACACACACAAACACGCTGGCAGCAAACGAAGAAAAAAAAAACCAGAAACCACAGGTTTGCAAGCGAACGATATTTGAGGTTATGTTTGAAACTATTGACACCAATTTCCAAACTATTATGTCTTCTTCCCGTCGTAGTATTCATTGATTGGCTTGAGAACAAGTTGCATCCGATGATGGTGAGTTTCCTTTAAGATTAGTTGATTGATTTGTTTGATAAATTTATTTTAAAATAATGGAACAAAAACAAACGAAGCAAATGTGGGAAAAGCATATACGTTTACTGCTATTAAAGGATAATGTTAGTGAAGAAAATTGTATTGGAACTAAAATCTACGGTAAGATACTTACACCGACCGTCACAATCATACTACACAAACACAAACACACACGCACACGCACACGCCTTTTTTTCCCTCAATCTACGCACTGCAAAAAAAACCTTACAGCCTAACAGGCTTCTACTCTTTCGGAGTTTAATGAAGTTTGCATTGTTGATTGATTAAGCAGGGGGTAGCGTTGGTCATTTATATACACTTTGAACTTTGAAGGATGGTTCCTATATTATCCTAACATTTGAGGAGAATGCTTTTTTTCAAAATGTTATTTATTCCTTCTTTTATCTTCCGATATTAATAACATTAAAACATTCAACTTGCGCTGTTAATTATAAACTTGATTATGACGATGTAGAAGGAAACATTTTCTCATCACCATGGGGCTCCAGGAATGCAATGGCGTCTATATAAGGTCTGGAGCAACGCACTGCTTGCTTCTATTGGAAGCAAAAATAACGTAAACATTGCTGAGCCGACGAGTGATGACGTAACACTATTGAACTTTCTATTGGCGGGCCTAGGTTCAGATAAAAAAAATCGGTTCAAACGTTTATTATAAATGCTGAATTGTGGAAATAATCATGATATAAATGCCATTTATTGAGCAGAAGCATTTCCTCCCGATAACGTGGATCATTTATAGTGAATTTAACTGAGGTAATTGAATTTTTGCCACACAAACTTTCAAACGCTGAGACTTGACAATTGAGTAACGATATAGAGCATACAATAAGCGTGCGCAAGGAGTGCAGTGGTATTAGTTTCATGAGCGAATTTTGCTCATTTCACTAATATTGTTGTGGCTCCTGGGCCAGACCTTAGATAGACGTCATTGCCAGGAATGGACATTAATTTTGCTAAAACGAAAGATAAGAAAAGAAAGGGTTGATGATTCCGTTAGTGTACGTTTACAACCAGGGGAGGCAATCATTGAGGTGAAGTGCACATGGATTTCAGTTTCAACGTGATGGACATATGGTTAGGATGAATGTATCAATCTGTTCTTTTTAACATTCAAAACTAGGGGTAAGGAAACGAACGACTGTCTCGCGTTGCTTTCCACAGATATTCAGTTAGCTTTTGCTAAAAAAGAGCAAATGACTTCTGTATTCTTGGACATAAAGGAGGCTTTTGATTCAGTATCTGTTGAAGTTCTTTCAAATAAACTCCACGCTTTTGGCTTTTCACCATTAATGAACAAATTTTTGTACAATTTGCTGTCAGAGAAACATATGAGCTTCTCTCATTGAACCTCTATAGCTTCACGATTTAGCTGCATGGGTCTCCCCCAGGGATCATGTTCAAGCCCCCTTTTGTATAATTTTTATGTCAAAGACATGGACTGTTGTCTAGGTGACAACTGAATGTTGAGACGACTTGCAGATGACGGCGTAGTGTCTGTCATGGGACCCAATGGGGTCGATCTACAAGGACCCTTGCAGCATACCTTAGACAGTTTGTCTACTTGGACTCCCGAGCTAGGTATCGAATTCTCCACGGAGAAAACTGAGTTGGTAGTTTTTTCTAGGAAGCATAACCCAGCACAACCGAAGCTTCATATTTGGGGTAGGCCGATAACTCATTCTATGTCATTCAAATATCTTGGGGTCTGGTTCGATTCGAAGTGCTCCTGGAGATCCCATAGAAGAATTCCTGCACGGATTTCTACAAAAATACTGTTCTTCCAATTGTTTATGCATTTTTGTAGAGGAATTTACAATGTAAGAATAATGAGCTCGATAGTTATTTTTGCTATACGAAGCATATTTATTTCGCAGGTGGTTTTTTATTATCTTTAATGTGATCTTTATATATTTTGCGTAATTGTCAAACAGTTCAAGATCGATAGCACCGATTACAAAAGAAAAGGCTTGAGGTCTTAGAATGAGATGGAGCATCGGTAAGATGAGTTCTGACCAATCCGTCAAAAAACTGCTGAAACGTAACTATCCCTAGTAGCACACTTGTTGCCATTCAGTTGAGATAACATAAATATGACTTGCTTAGTCATAATCAAGTTACTACAACTAATTATGATCGTAGTGTGCTACTTGGGATCCTCGTTTGATAATTATCAAATATACTGGCTTTTTTGCATGTTACGCATGCGAAAAGCTGCCCTTGTACCTGGAACAGTTGATCCAATCAAATACGATCTAAAAACTTCCAGATGATACAAAACTTTTGAAAGTTCTGCGTCCATCCGCCACCAGATGGCTATCGTTGGTGTCAATTGTCAAAAGGGAATTTTGAACGGTTCGTGTTGTTTTCTCGTTCCAATCCAGCTTGTGAGGATGATTGCCATGGAAACCAATAAGCAGTTCCAAATTAAGTCACTTTAAATGCCACATAAATGCCACTTTTGCTACTTCACCAATGCTATTTTGCATTCGAAATGCTTATTACAGGCTACAAGCATTTAAATAGCACTTAAAATCCGACTTCACTACAGATAGCATTCGAAATACTGATATAATGCTAATATAATGCTTGTAGCATCTGGAATGCAGACTTAGGATTGATTAACTGCATATGCTAATACTTATTAGTTACCTAGGTGCCTAAAACACCTAAGTTTCTGATTTCGATCTGATTTCGAAGGATGTTTCTTGCAAGAAGTTGGAAATTTATATATTGGGCTAGCAGCAGGAGAAATGCTTCGATCTGGAACTCTCAATGATACCTGGAAGGAGGCTTCCGAATCGGGCTGCTGTGCTTTTTATGCAGAGTTGATTAAACAGATAATCAAGCGCTTCCATTTGAACGGTAGAGTTCTGACTACTGCATTGGGCATTTATCCCAAGAAGCTGCATACAAGGAGTTCAACTCGATTATTAAACAATATCCGAACATCTTTGAAAGCCGTCCTACACCGGAACAGGTAATCGAAAACGATTTTCATGAGCTGAAAACGGCAATCATCTTCAGCAGCATCGAATGACTTGGAAAGTTTTTGGAGAAAACTGCTGTGTTTCAAACGTGCAAATGAGAAGCAAGCTTTTCACTTGCTATGAAAGTTCATTGCGAACTTTCGACTTATTCAGCATTCTTCGGCAAAGGTGGATTGAGTATTCTCGCAATACAATCTAAGTAAGACAGAAATCCAGAACCGTCTGAGAATGGACTCCATGGATGCCATCTTATGAGCCACAACATCACAACTAAAATCTAAATTCAACTTCCCTATCCTTGAACTTGAAGCAAACACCTCATGATCCATTATTATGTCAAATGCAACGATCGATTTTCTCCTAGAACACGAATCCCTCGTATACTGAAAGGATGTAGGAAAACCAATAATTGCACTTCAGCCTTATTGAAAAGACAGTTTGGTATCAGCTAATAAAAAAAAGTGTTTTGATAAGAACATATGTGTTTTATTTTGCATTCAACTGAATAGCTTTTGCATAATAAAAAAAAGTGCATTACCATTCAGGCACCTGAAATGTTTTCATTTTACTTTTATAACAATGTTTGATGCAAAGATTTTTGTCAAGGTTTTCTGCAATTAAACACAGATAAAAAAGATTTTTTGTCAAAATTCATAGATGGAAACGAAAAATAATGTGGCAACCCTGCTCACACCATGAGTCTTGAAGTGCTGGTTGGCATGTTGCCACTCTCAGATCGGTTTACAGAATTATCTCTGCGGCTCCTCACCAGGTGTGAAGTTATGAACCCCTAGGTGTAGTGATCAGAGACGAATTAAAAAAAAAGAGAGAGATTTCAAAATATAAATAAGCAAGTGAAGACATGTGCTATTTTATTACTCCATTAAGCATAACTGGCATCACGGTTAAGGCGAGAGCTGAAAGGTTACTCGTGGATAAAAGCATAGCGGTATTTATCCCTATACCAGGGTTGCCACATTATTTTCCGTTCCCATCTTTAATTTTTACCAAAAAAATATTGTTTATCTGTGTTTAACTGCAAAAAATATTGACAAAAATCTTAGCTTCTTCACACTTAGAAAATTTGACAGTATTCGGTATTTTTACCGAGCTTTCAACAGCTGAGCGTTCGGTAATCCGTTTAAACGGATATAGGTGAAATTTTACAGTATTCTGGTAAAAAAATTACCGGAACTTGTCGGTTTTTTCCAACAAGTTTTCAAGTCATCTGCTACTTCCTACTCGATTTCCATGAAGATGATTGCCGTCCTGGAATTCATGCAAAACATTCTTCTTAGATTGCTCCATCAAATCCGGATTTTATCCAATAAATATTTGTTATCTTATCTTATGGGTTCTGAAATTATCTTATTGTTTTTGTGTTGTTCTTCCAGGTGTTCTCCGGAGATTCCTTTAGAATCACATAGCTTTACAAGTTCAGAGATTCCTTTCCTTGTACACCCAAAAGTTGTAAAGGTACACAGATTCCTCGAAACAAATGTACGCTGTGTGCTTAGTGCCTCGACAGTCGAAGCAATTGTTGGATCTTTGTTCAACAATCAACAACTTTTCAATATGGGTGAGACAATACCACGGAATGCGTTGCGCTCGTGACCACTGTTGGAATTACGCTGTCAAGTGTTCTATTTTTATTTTCACTCCTCATCGCACTCCGGTATCCCTCTCTTCGAGTTTGCCCTTCTTTATGAAATAAACGAAGCTATGCAAGTGTGTGTGAGAGACTCCAATGCTGTATCGCCGAATGCCTCGACAATTGAAGCAACTGTAGGGCTTTTATTCCACTACTTTCACCTTGTGAAAATGGCTGAATAGATACAAACTAGAGCCTTGACGCAAACGGCCTCACTTCGAATCTCGATTGCGCGAGTCATGCACAACCTCACTCACACATTGATTTTTTCAAAGCAAATTGATATGTTGCTTTTTTGCCCACGACCAATGTTGCATTTTTTCTCCAAGTTACGATCCATTACGAGAAATGAAACCAAATCATGCGTAATTGCATTACAATCTTGCTTTTTCATTTTGGGTGTACAGATTCCTTTAGAATCACAAGTTCGGTGCATTTTCATGACGATTATAAGACTATGACCATCTTCTTCTCATGATCATAAGAACTCACGAATGATGGTCAAATACTGTGTCACTCACAAACAGGTTGATCTCATTTGACCGTTTGTAACGAAGGCCTTCATGACTGCTGGAGAATGTGATATGAAGAGAGTAGAAAAAGCAATTACTCACTAATTATCTCTGAGAACGATATGCACGAGAAATTATTTTCAGCATAATAGGTGTTTACCTATGGCAATTATTGTCCAATTTCAACTTTTTTGGCACCATAAGTTTCAAATTCACCCGCTTCATGGATATTATCATCAATGTCCGTTTGAACTTATCTGGTTCCCGTAAATCCGGGTTGTCGGGGCTGTGGTCCGGTTCGGAAACACTATTAGGGTATTTTAATTGCATTTCTCGGATCTTTGGAATAATTCGTACAAGCTGTTTCTACTACATTGTGGATCATATGCCGATTTGTTTCTGGAACGACCATACTGTAACCGATTCCCCTGAGGTCTCGAATGGCAATGAACATATTTAGAAGGAATCCTTGGCAATATGGGTATCAAAATTCGAGAAATTTCTCCAGGAGGACATTTCTTGACGTTTTGTTGCAATCTGATGATTTGTCCCCGAACCGGTTATTCTGGAACAGGTTCCCGTGGGCCCTCAAGTTGCCAGAACCAAACTTTGAAGGATACCCTGGCAGAAGGCTTTTTCTGAACGTTTTGTGACCATTTGATGATTTGTCCCCAGAACAGGTTCCCGTGGGGTTTCGAGAGGCAATGAACATTTTAATAAGAAACTCCTGGGAACATGGCTATCAAAACTCATCAAATTTCCTTCAGTAGGCTATGTCTCCACGATTTGTTGCCATCTGTTAATTTGACCTCGGAACGGTCATCCCGGAACAGGTTCCCGTTGGGTCTCGAGTGGCCATTAACAAAACTAGCCACAAAACATTGAGAAATATCCTACTGAAGAAATTCAATGAATTTTGAAACCCATACTGCCAGGTTTTCCTTCTGAAAATATTCATGGCTACTAGAGGCTCCACGGGAACCTGTTCCAAAATGGCAGGTCAAAGGATAAATCATCAGATGACCACTTAACATTGATAAATATCCTTCTGGCACAATTTTATGAAAAAACGTCATATTCTAAATATGTTCATGACCACTCGAGGCCAAACGGGAATCTGTTCCGGAATGACCGGCCCGAGAATAAATCATTAGATGGCCACAAAACGTTGAGAAATAGCCTTCTGGTGAAATTTCCTGAGTTTTGAAACCCATAGTGCCAGGGTTTCTTTTTGATAATGTTTATGGCCACTCGAGGCCCCACGGGAACCTGACAGGTCCGAAAACATATCATCAGATGGCCACTAAATGTTCAAAAATATCCTACTGGAGAAATTTCATGAATTTTGCTGTCTGTATTCCCAGGGTTTTCTTCTGAAAATGTTCATGGTCACTCGAGGCACCGCGAAACCTGTTATAGAATGGCCGCTCCGGGGACAAAACGGCTTATGGCCCACAATGGAATAGACATAGTTTTTAAGATTTTTTTCCAAATTGACCAAGAGGCATACATCCCCGGAAATTCAATTGATATTCCCAAATAGTATATCCGTACCACACCACATCTCCGGAAACCCGGAATTCCGGGAACCAAATGATTCCAAATGGTCACGGTGCCAAAAGAATTAAAACCGGTCAATAATTGCCAGAATTCCAATCATTTGAATTTGGTAGATACCCTGTCGAACAGCTAAAGGGTAAAAAAATCAAAGTCCCCCCTTCGGCCCCCTTGCTACTTTACAAAATATTTTTATTCTAAAACTTGCCTTCCGTTTTTTGCGAACATGTCAGTGAATTTCAGCTTCCTGTTAAATGAAATTTCGTATTGTAAAACTTGAAAAAGTACCCGGGTATCCTGTCAAACGCATACGAGTTAAAGGAAAAAAAACAGCAACTGATTCTTCAATCGTTAACCTCAACATACCATACCATACCAATCAGACTAAGGCCGGCGTGGCCTCTGCTGTGCACAGAAGTTGTCTCCATTCTATTCGGTCCATGGCTGTCACTCGCCAGCCTCGCTGTCTGCGGAGGGTTCGCAGGTCGCCTTCTACTTGATCGATCCACCTTGCTCGCTGCGCGCCTCTTCTTCTTGTACCTGTCGGTTCGTTTTCGAGAACCATTTTCACAGCGCTGTCGTCCGACATTCTTACGACATGCCCAGCCCATCGTAGTCGACCGATTTTTGCAATGTGTACGATGGGAGGTTCTCCCAGCAACTGATGCAATTCGTGGTTCCCGCGGCCCCACGGGAACATAATGCGCCTTTTTATTTCTCTGCTGGTGTCGTTATCGGCGGTCACCAATTAGCCCAGATACACGAATTCGTCTACTACCTCGATTTCATCACCGTCGATCTGAACTCGTGATAGGAGGCCAACACTGTCTTATCGTTAACCTCAAGCTGTAGACATATCGCCAATGACGGGGTAATGTCTGCTGAATTTGACGGCAGAAACACCGCTACTAGTGATGACCATCATGATCGTCTGTGTACTAGAGAAGTAAAATGACAGTCAGTTTCCTTGCCGGTATATTTATTCTTGGTGATACGATCGTATCTTATAACACTTGTAAAAGATATAGAAAATGAGTGAGAAACGCGAGAGAAAATTATCTCTCGGTTGTTATTTCATGATGATAAGAAGTTTGGGAGAGTGAGAGGCTCATCTGTTGCTTTAATTGTCAATTGCAAGAATCTCATTTGTTAATTCTAACGCTGTCAGTACCGTGATGGCGCTCAGCACTAAGAACCTCATAACTTTACAAGTTCAGAGATTCCTTAAAAAAACACCACAAGAATGTTTTGAAATACTGCCGATGAGATGCCAGCCATAAGAAACTCCTGAATGAATCCCTAGAGGAATGCCTATAAACTTCTTAAGCTACAGAAACGCCAGAAAGAGTATTTCAAGGATTATCTGAGATTATCTTTTCATAACAGATTAGGTATCTCAAGAAAAATATAAAGAAATCATTTTGGGGCACTTACCCAAACTGACTTTAAAACTTTCACCTGTCACTCTAGTTTAAGCAGGGGCTGGATTTTCAAGAATAACATAGATATAGTTTTTGGCTCTGAAAGTACCAGCACATAAGTCCTTAGCTCGACCCCAAGCTCCATTAATCGCCCCCAAAAATTTATCTCATATCGAATAATCTCTAATATATTTTGTCAAATGACCAAAACGAATTTAACAAAAAGTAAGATTTTTGAATAAAAAAGCGAAAGAATGTATTTCGCGGTGCAAGGTATCAGGTGCACTTGAAACCAAGAAGTTATACAACAGTGAGCTAATTTTAAATCAATAGTTTCCTATTGATTGTTGGTTTCAGTGTCAATTGATTTGACATTTAAAAATCTTGGTTTATCTAAAAAATCTGTAATCTTTACATAAAGATATCTGTATGAAAAATTATGGAATGTGTCAATCTAGATAATTCTGTGCATGTGGCAACCCTGCATGCTTGTTCGGTACATGATGCCGTTTGCCTCAGGGGTGCCAACATTGACGACTTAACTATATAATCCACAGCTAATTCCTCTCAAGCATCCCAGCGTCATCTGAACCTCGCAAAAAGCATCCTGGAAAATACTGTATTGAAAAACACACACACACACCCACACACACACACTCACACACACACACACACACACACACACACACACACACACACACAATCACGCGCGTTTTCAGAATTGTGTATATGCGAACATACCGCTCACAGCTTCCGTAACCCCTTCACCCCGATAGTTTCGCGCATCGCAACCGCAATGCTTAAACATAACCTCACTTTAAAACTGCAACATACTGTTAAACTTACTGATCCCCCATTTAAAAAAAAAACAAAATCAAAACTTGCTGCTCTTATGCTTGATCCGGAGCCCAAGATGGACTTCACATCACATCTAGACGAATACAGGTGTCTTTAATCAAAATAAATAGCGCTCGCGATAGCACCAATTTGAAAATAAACAAAACAGCAGCAGAAACCGCAGCAGCCAACCAGATCAGAATCATTGTCAGGTGTTATCCCACACGTTTAATAACTGTAGCTATTACCAATGTTACATAGTTGTTGTTGATTAATACAGAGAGAAAAAAAAACATAACAAATGTATATCAAACAGAAAGATAATCGTTAGAAGTAACTATATATTTTCAGCAGTTGAACGCTTTTTATACACGCGCATTGTTGCCCACTACTAGCGAGTAGACAGAAACAAATACAGATTTAGTGAAAGCAGAGCCTACTACTGCGTGGTTCTACCAGGAAAGGCTTCCAATAATGGAACAAAAACAAACATTTGAGAAGAAGCGAGGGGTCGGATTGGGTTTCAAAACAATAATGGAAAGGGAAACATAATTAAATTGACTGATTTTTACATGTAAAAGAAAACAAACAAATGGCAACCAAGCCGCAGCAGAATGCGATTGATTATTATTATCATTATTGTAATTTTTATACACAGACACAGACGTATTGCCGCTACTGCAGTAAGCGAGGGCGAGATTCTAAATGTCGCCGAAATATTTTTAGAGAAATTCTTTTAAACGCGAACTTTTCACAGAGACTAACATAAACAAACAAGAGCTAAGCATAACGTTCAGAGCAAATTTTTCGGTGAAACGTCCATTAGAAGAATTTTACAATTTAGAAGAAGAAAAATCTACTGTCATCCCGTGGAAGAAAAAAACCTTGTATTTCCTCAACTGACTAGCTGAGCGTTAGTCGCCCCAATTTTCGGCCATTGAAATGCACAATACCAGAATGCACTCCCTTCTTGAAACTTGAGAGATCCTGGAAAATTATTTCTCAAAAGTTACCCTATAACAAGCGAAAAAAAACCCAACCAAAATGACACATGAGCTCGATCCCTTGTAAACTGACATGAAAAGAACACGCTACTGAGCAACGGTAAAACCTTACTTTTTAATGCCAGGCCATTTCGTTGCCTACTTTGTTTCACAATCAACAATTCGATTTAGCTAAAAAGAGTACCGTGATGCTTCCTTTTCTCTTGTTCACAATCGCAACTTTAATTGAGCACCCAAGTTTTCCAAACCCAATACATAGTCACGAGTGAAAGAGCAAAAAAGACATACAAATTGCTTGTATTTTTCGAAACTTTTTCATGTACGTAGGAATCCCAACGTGTTTTACGTTTTCCAGCTTTTATTGAATGTCTAAAAACCAACACGCACTCTTACACACACTGTGGAGTTATTGCAAGTAATCATACAACTTTAATATGCTAACGATTAAAATTAAACTCTATCGTATGTATACTAAAATAAGATATCAGACATCAATACTATTCACAATGTATACCAATAATATCCATTGTGAAGCAAAACAAGTGTAAATACTGTCAAAAAAAAAACTTGACCCCAAACTACCCACGGTACATTAGGTGGACCGAAATTGTGAACAAATTTCACTTTCAAATTCTTATTTTTCAAAAACTTGGCTTCATTCTGGTTTCCGTTGCTAATCCAAACTTTTCCGTATAGAGGCGCCACATTGATAAACCTAGACAAATCCAATCAATCCGGTTAGACCCAGCCAAACAGCGAAATTCCAACACCCATAAATCGTAACGAACAAAAATCGATTTGCACACAGTGAAAAATTTTGCAAGAAATAAAAGTGACGAAATAAAATCGTGGCCTTTTTCATTAGTCAAAGCGGAAATTTAGTGAAATACACAGACACACAAACTCACATACACAGGCGCATGCATGTTCGCGGACACGCCCGCGCCCGTACACACACACAGGTGAGGAAAATTGAAAAAAAAACAATTGTAAAGACATAAACTTATACAAACACATACCGAAAAAGAGAGAAAGAAACACAAACAAATAACGACACTCACCGTTATGTTTGATTATCGCAGCAATGTTTGCCGAATAGGTTATATTAATTCGGTTTAACGATAAGTTTTGTGTTTTTTTTTTTGATAAAACTTAATATAAGATAATTTAAAAAACATCTCGAATAGCAAAACATCACTGTGGGGCAAAAAGAAAAGCAAACGCCATTGACGGCGGTTGTGCGCCAGTGACAGTAAAACTATTTGATTGAACTTACCGATTTATTGAAAAGAGTGCAGCCATATTCAAACTCTGCAGTGCAACAAAACCATGCCACAGAACAAAAAAGGTATGCATAGAGCCACAGTCAACTGATGGCAGTACTGCCAAACGAGGAGAATAATATGGCTAAAAATTTCCGACGCAAACAGGAAGCAAAAAGCTTCTCAACAAATGAATAATGTTATTTTAAAAATTATGGTACATGTTTTATTTTATCCCGAAATCATTGAAGTTCTAGAGGTACTATTTTTTACAAAAAATACGCGGCAGAAATAACAACTGACAACAAGTACGATACAGTAGACTGAAGCATATTTGGCAATACTCGCTTACCTGTACTATAAGGATTTCAAATAGGGCTTATATAAACTTCAGTTAATTTGAAATCATTTATAGTCGGGGTGATACGGGCCAGTACCCTAGCAGACGAAAATAACAAGCTGGTATTATTTGGGTATCGTTTTGATTTCCGCTGTTATTGCATAACAAATTTAGTTATCACCATTGGCTAGTTATTGTATCATACAATATTGTATACAATATTGTATACAATATTTAACGAACTATAATTTTCACCATGTCAATTGAACAAGATATCATGCTTTTTTTTTAAGATTTTATTCAGATAGGGTAACGGGATTGCATGTCAGCAACTAAACTTTATTAACAATACAAGTCACTTCATTTTTCCACATACACATGTTAGGCAACCCGTGTAGCGCTGGCAACAGAACCATCTGGTGATAAAAAAGGTAAGCAAAATATATTTTACCCTTCAATTTGAATAATTCATTCTACCGTGTATCCACGGTAAAAACAATATACTCTTTTTATGAGTATTGGCTGCTCACACAGAGAAAATTTTGATAGTCAATTTTACCATTATTGGGGATTTGAATGACTACACAGAGAGGAATTTGATAGTCAATTTTACCATTATTGGGTGTTAGGATGACTAGTGCAGCATAGTGATTTTGAACCGACTATGATCATGGTCAAAAATACCATTAAAAATAGTTGATCCAACATTTGCCATAATGTCGGAATAGTCCTTGTAACCATGATCATAGTCAATAATGTAATGATGATGTTTTAATCTTTGCAACCATATAATGTCGGTACAACCATATAATTTTTCTCAGTACACTTTTGAAAACAACGCATGATACGTTTGAAGGTGTTTTTGTATGCCTTGTTTAGATTACGGAGTTGTAACAAGATTATCTAGATGACGATTTTCATAGTGATAGTTTTTTTTAAAACCCATGTATTATGTTACAATTCCGTAGTCTGAACAAGCCACTACTTCTACACAGAGGAATTTGATAGTCAATTTTACCATTCTTGAGGGTTAGGATGACTATTGCAGCATAGTGATTTTGAGACCAACTATGATCATGGTCAAAAATACCATTGAAAAATAGTTGATCAACATTTTCCATAATGTCGGAATAGTCCTTGTTACCATGATCATAGTCAAGAATGCCATGAACGTAGGTGAATTCGTCCATTTTCATGGTTATTGTAACCATTATATGCAATAGTCACCTTGACCATGATTTAATTGTCGGTATAACGATAGAATTTTTCCAAGAATTTTTCTCATAGTAGAAGAGAATAAATTTTACCCATCTCAATGAAGCAATGTCAGAAACAAGCCTACACCGAAAAAAAAATCTTGCGGTAAAACTGCCATTTTACCTGACAATGCTTGTTCTCAAAACTAACATGTAATTTCAGTCAAATTTACTACGTTTATGGTTCAGCCTTCAACATTGTGTCAGTATATTCGCCAGACCTCATGTTGATATCAACCCCACCATTGATTGATCATTGCACGATAGCGTCATCAATGCAGTTTTGACAGTTCAGGGAGCTTGTTTACTTGGACTTAGAATATTTTCGGTGAGATCGGTTTGAGATTTTGTGCTCTAAATTTATAACGGTTGAAAAAAACGGCAGAAAAACAAACACCAGTGCTTATTTAACATCGTTTCCGAATCTTGTCGCACAGAGTCCGGAAAAAGCTAATGAAAATTTCTTCGATTGAGCGGTTCAAATTCTAACACCTTGTAAACAAGCTCCCTGAACTGTCAAAAAAGTGAGGTTAATACATTCGGTGCAATGATCTATTACTTGAGCGTCATTAATGGCTGACCCACAATTCAACACTGATTTTTCATAGGGCCTAAGTCACAAATGTAAACAAAGCGAGTAACGCTAGAATGTTATTTCGTAATAAAATATGCCAATTTGATGCAAAAACGTGATTGAAAAAACTTTTATTCGATGTATTAAAAAGAAAAAACAAAAGGAGCGAAAATACTATTTTTCTAGCGGTTTAAATTTGAGCTTAATACACCCTTATTTTCCTATGAGGAAGCGCAACTGTAATTTTTGAAGCAGCAGGACGAATGTTTATGTTTCATAGAATTTACCTGCAAAGGGATTTTTTCAAATAATAAATAAATAATTTTGAATCCTAGAGGGTTTGAGCTGTTTAGTGGAATACCTGTAACTAGAAATTAGAAAAAAAATAGTATTTTCCATTTAATCCCAACTACCTTGCTTATCTTGACAGATACGAGTATTTTGTCTACAATGTGCAGACTTCTTCAGTGTCTCGTACTTAGTCATATTATTAGTACGAGACACTGAAAAGTCTGCACATTAGTGACGAAATACGCGTAGCTGTCAAGATAATCAAAAGTATTTAGAAATAAATGGAAAATACTAATTTTTCTCCTAATTTCTAGGAAAATTTTAAAACAAAAACACGGACAAGCAAGTATTATTTTACAAAATTTAACTTCAAAACGCAAACAGAAAAAAGAATATCAACATTCTAGGAACTGTAGTTACAGGGTGTGTGAACAATTTTAATATAAAAATTCCCGCATTTTTCCAGAATTTTCCCCGCATTTTCGCCTTATTTTCCCGACTGTTAAGATGAGTTAATATAAATTACACAGACAAAGACGTATTGCCGCTACTGCAGTAAGCGAGGGCGAGATTCCAAATGTCGCCGAAATATTTTTAGAGAAATTCTTTTAAAAGCGAACTTTTCACAGAGACTAACATAAACAAACAAGAGCTAAGCATAACGTTCAGAGCAAATTTTTCGGTGAAACGTCCATTAGAAGAATTTTACAATTTAGAAGAAGAAAAATCTACTGTCATCCCGTGGAAGAAAAAAACCTTGTATTTCCTCAACTGACTAGCTGAGCGTTAGTCGCCCCAATTTTCGGCCATTGAAATGCACAATACCAGAATGCACTCCCTTCTTGAAACTTGAGAGATCCTGGAAAATTATTTCTCAAAAGTTACCCTATAACAAGCGAAAAAAAACCCAACCAAAATGACACATGAGCTCGATCCCTTGTAAACTGACATGAAAAGAACACGCTACTGAGCAACGGTAAAACCTTACTTTTAATGCCAGGCCATTTCGTTGCCTACTTTGTTTCACAATCAACAATTCGATTTAGCTAAAAAGAGTACCGTGATGCTTCCTTTTCTCTTGTTCACAATCGCAACTTTAATTGAGCACCCAAGTTTTCCAAACCCAATACATAGTCACGAGTGAAAGAGCAAAAATGACATACAAATTGCTTGTATTTTTCGAAACTTTTTCATGTACGTAGGAATCCCAACGTGTTTTACGTTTTCCAGCTTTTATTGAATGTCTAAAAACCAACACGCACTCTTACACACACTGTGGAGTTATTGCAAGTAATCATACAACTTTAATATGCTAACGATTAAATTTAAACTCTATCGTATGTATACTAAAATAAGATATCAGACATCAATACTAATCACAATGTATATCAATAATATCCATTGTGAAGCAAAACAAGTGTAAATACTGTCAAAAAAAAACTTGACCCCAAACTACCCACGGTACATTAGGTGGACCGAAATTGTGAACAAATTTCACTTTCAAATTCTTATTTTTCAAAAACTTGGCTTCATTCTGGTTTCCGTTGCTAATCCAAACTTTTCCGTATAGAGGCGCCACATTGATAAACCTAGACAAATCCAATCAATCCGGTTAGACCCAGCCAAACAGCGAAATTCCAACACCCATAAATCGTAACGAACAAAAATCGATTTGCACACAGTGAAAAATTTTGCAAGAAATAAAAGTGACGAAATAAAATCGTGGCCTTTTTCATTAGTCAAAGCGGAAATTTAGTGAAATACACAGACACACAAACTCACATACACAGGCGCATGCATGTTCGCGGACACGCCCGCGCCCGTACACACACACAGGTGAGGAAAATTGAAAAAAAAACAATTGTGAAGACATAAACTTATACAAACACATACCGAAAAAGAGAGAAAGAAACACAAACAAATAACGACACTCACCGTTATGTTTGATTATCGCAGCAATGTTTGCCGAATAGGTTATATTAATTCGGTTTAACGATAAGTTTTGTGTTTTTTTTTTGATAAAACTTAATATAAGATAATTTAAAAAACATCTCGAATAGCAAAACATCACTGTGGGGCAAAAAGAAAAGCAAACGCCATTGACGGCGGTTGTGCGCCAGTGACAGTTAAACTATTTGATTGAACTTACCGATTTATTGAAAAGAGTGCAGCCATATTCAAACTCTGCAGTGCAACAAAACCATGCCACAGAACAAAAAAGGTATGCATAGAGCCACAGTTAACTGACGGCAGTGCTGCCAAACGAGGAGAATAGTATGGCTACAAATTCTCGACGCAAACAGGAAGCAAAAAGCTTCTCAACAAATAAATAATGTTATTTTAAAAATTATGGTATAAGTTTTATTTTATCCCGAAATCATTGAAGTTCTAGAGGTACTATTTTTTACAGAGAATTCGCAGCAGAAATAAGAACCAACAACAAGTACGATACATTGGACTGATGCATATTTTGCAATACTCGCTTGCCTTTACTTTGAAGATTTCAAATAAGGCTTATATAAACTTCAGTTAATTTGAAATCATTTATAGTCGGGGTGACACGGCCCAGTACCCTAGCAGAACATTAAAAATAACAAGCTGGTATCATATAAGTAACAAGTTCGGTTATTCCAGGTATCGATTTGATTTCCACTGTTATTGCACAACACATATAGTTATCAACATTGGCTCATTTGAACAAGATATCATGCTTTTATTTAAAGATTTTATTCAGATAGGGTAACGGGATTGCATGTCAGCAAATATACTTTATTAACAATATAAGTCACTTCCTTTTTCCACATACACAGGCACATTTTCCACATGTTAGGCGACCCGTGTAGCGTTGGCAACAGAACCATCTGGTGATAAAAAAGGTAACCAAAATATGTTTTACCCTCCAATTTGAATAATTCATTCTACCGTGTATGCACGGTAAAAACAATATACTCTTTTTATGAGTATTGATTGCTCACACAGAGAAAAGTTTGATAGTCAATTTTACCATTATTGGGGATTAGGATGACTATTGATTGCTCACACAGAGAAAAGTTTGATAGTCAATTTTACCATTATTGGGGATTAGGATGACTAGGGCAAAATAATGATTTTCAACCAACTATAATCATGTTCAAAATGACCATGAAAAAGAGTTGACTCAATATTTACTATAAAGTCAGAATAGTTCCTGTAACCATGACTATAGTCAATAATGTGATGATGATGTTTTAATCTTTGCAACCATATAATGTCGGTACAACCATATAATTTTTCTCAGTACACTTTTGAAAACAACGCAGATACGTTTAAAAGGTGCTTTTTTATGCCTTGTTTAGATTACGGAGTTGTAACAAGATTATCTAGATGACGATTTTCATAGTGATAGTTTTTTTAAAACCCATGTATTATGTTACAATTCCGTAGTCTGAACAAGCCACTACTTCTACACAGAGAGGAATTTGATAGTCAATTTTACCATTCTTGAGGGTTAGGATGACTATTGCAGCATAGTGATTTTGAACCAACTATGATCATGGTCAAAAATACCATTGAAAATAGTTGATCAACATTTTCCATAATGTCGAAATAGTCCTTGTTACCATGATCATAGTCAAGAATGCCATGAGCTAGGTGAATTCGTCCATTTTCATGGTTATTGTAACCATTATATGCAATAGTCACCTTGACCATGATTTAATTGTCGGTATAACGATAGAATTTTTCCAAGAATTTTTCTCATAGTAGAAGAGAATAAATTTTACCCATCTCAATGAAGCAATGTCAGAAACAAGCCTACACCGAAAAAAATCTTGCGGTAAAAACTGCCATTTTACCTGACAATGCTTGTTCTCAAAACTAACATGTAATTTCAGTCAAATTTACTACGTTTATGGTTCAGCCTTCAACATTTGTAGTATATTTGCCAGACCTCATGTTGATATCAACCCCACCATTGATTGATCATTGCACGATAGCGTCATCAATGCAGTTTTGACAGTTCAGGGAGCTTGTTTACTTGGACTTAGAATATTTTCGGTGAGATCGGTTTGAGATTTTGTGCTCTAAATTTATAACGGTTGAAAAAAAACGGCAGAAAAACAAACACCAGTGCTTATTTTAACATCGTTTCCCGAATCTTGTCGCACAGAGTCCGGAAAAAGCTAATGAAAATTTTCGATTGAGCGGTTCAAATTCTAACACCTTGTAAACAAGCTCCCTGAACTGTCAAAAAAGTGAGGTTAATACATTCGGTGCAATGATCTATTACTTGAGCGTCATTAATGGCTGACCCACAATTCAACACTGATTTTTCATAAGGGCCTAAGTCACAAATGTAAACAAAGCGAGTAACGCTAGAATGTTATTTCGTAATAAAAATGCTTCAATTTGATGCAAAAACGTGATTGAAAAAACTTTTATTCGATGTATTAAAAGAAAAAACAAAAGGGCGAAAATACTATTTTTCTAGCGGTTTAAATTTGGCTTAATACACCCTTATTTTCCTATGAGGCGCAACTGTAATTTTTGAAGCAGCAGGACGAATGTTTATGTTTCATAGAATTTACCTGCAAAGGGATTTTTTCAAATAATAAATAAATAATTTTGAATCCTAGAGGGTTTGAGCTGTTTAGTGGAATACCTGTAACTAGAAATTAGAAAAAAAATAGTATTTTCCATTTAATCCCAACTACCTTGCTTATCTTGACAGATACGAGTATTTTGTCTACAATGTGCAGACTTCTTCAGTGTCTCGTACTTAGTCATATTATTAGTACGAGACACTGAAAAAGTCTGCACATTGTAGACGAAATACGCGTAGCTGTCAAGATAATCAAAAGTATTTAGAAATAAATGGAAAATACTAATTTTTCTCCTAATTTCTAGGAAAATTTTAAAACAAAAACACGGACAAGCAAGTATTATTTTACAAAATTTAACTTCAAAACGCAAACAGAAAAAGAATATCAACATTCTAGGAACTGTAGTTACAGGGTGGCCAGACAATTTTAATATAAAAATTCCCGCATTTTTCCAGAATTTTCCCCGCATTTTCGCCTTATTTTCCCGACTGTTAAGATGAGTTAATATAAATTACTCGTAGCTAAATCTGTGGGCTCCCAAATTTTTTCCAGTTTGGTTTACCACCAGACACTTTCCATTTCTTTAAAAAACGCATTTTTGTGCGACAGGATGAGCCAATGTTCAACAAATGTTGTCAAATTTAAATCAGTTCTAGCCAAAATTTGTCCAAACCATTCTCTTTTCTCTTGAATCCGGCAAACAATGTCAGACGGCATTGAGCACAACTGCCCAAATACTTTTTCACCATGTGTTAACACCCTTACAAACGCAGTTCGCCAAACTTCAAACACATTCGCCACCTCATGAAAGATAAGTACATTTCTGGCACTGGCAAAAAAAACTGGCATGCGTGAAGCCTCATCTGTTACAGCCAGATCTTCTAAGGGCACCTTCAACGGTGGTTCAAATCGTGGTTTGAATTTATTTGTTTAGACCAAACGCAAAAACATCGCTGCACCGGTGTTTGTAAATTTTATTTTATATCGGATCTATTTTGATGCATTTTGATTTCAGAACATATATAAGCTTCTAAGTTGCTTACTGAACGCACTCTTTAATAAACTTTAATAAACTTCGGAATATCTATGAAGATTGGGTGGAAATATCTATAATGAACATGCCAGAAATTGATTAAACTTCTCGACAGTTGAATAAAATAATTGGAAGTTTCCAGATAATCATGAAGTTTGTTCGCTGTCTTTCGAGAAGAGAAATGGTGGCACTTTAGAGAAGTTCGTTGAATTGCCGAAAAATTATTAACGTTTCTGAAAACTTGGTTCAACTTCCAAAAAGTTTGCTGATCATCCATGTAATAGGAACAACTTTTTGGAAATGGCGGGAACTTAGAAAATCAGATTTCGCTTCCCAGAAATTGTATTAACTTCCAACAGGTACATATTCTGTGATAAAAAGCAAAATATCACAAATATTTTAATAATTTACGAGAAATTGAAAAAACAATCTTGTAAGTCGTGGAATTTCTGTGGAATAGTTAGCATTACCGCGATGTTGTTAAACCGTACAAGAACTTTTTATGATCTCCAAGATCGTGAATAGGTGCAAATTCTATATAATTCATTAAAAAGTAGCTGGTTTCTTTATGCTCGTTTTGGTTGGGTTCGAAAAATTATCGAGTAGTAAGAAGTTAAACTTTAATACCCTGAACTTTTGGGATGTTCTCGGAAAGATTGGAAATTTTCTCGATCACCCTGAAGTTCTAGGAAGCTCCCGAAACTTATGACAAAATCCTTTGAATGTTTTCTAAACTTTTTGAATGTTCAAAAAATCAAGTTTCCTGTTTATCTGGGACGTTTTCTGAAATTCTTAGGGGAAAGCTTTCTGAAATTTTTGGAAGATCTCAGGACTACTGAGAAATTTCGTGAATTGCTGAGTCCCCTGAGCATTTGGGAGTTTTTTTTTCGTGCTTTTAGAAAGTTCCCTGAACTTCTGGGAAATTCTCTGAATTTCTGGGACGTTTTCTGAATCTCTGAGATGTTTGCTGACCTTGTGGAACGTTTCCTGATCTTTAGGGGAGTTCCATAATCTTTGTGAGCATTTCCTGAAGTTCTGAGAAGTTTTATGAATTCATGAGAAACCCTGAACTTCAAGGAAGTTTCTTGAACTCCTACATGTTCGCTGAACATCTAAGAAGTTCTGTATGTGTTTAGCAAGTTTCATGAAATTGGAAGTTCTCTAATTAGAAGTTCTCTAATTTTCTTGGAAGTTCTCTAATTTTCTTGAAAATTCCTTGAACTTTTGGGAAGTTCCCTGACATTTTGGGAAGTTCCCTGAACACCTCGAGTAGTTCTATGAGCTTCTGAAAAATACCCAAAATAATCTGATAAGTTTTCTAAACTTCTGGAAGCCCCATGAATTTCTGGATAGTTACCTGAACTTCTGTGAAGAACCCTCTACTTTTGGGAACTTCCCTGAACTCGTGGTAAGCTCCCTGAATTTGTGGAGAATTCCCTGAATTTGTGGAGAATTCCCTGAATTTGTGGAGAATTCCCTGAATTTGTGGACAATTCTATGAATTTCTAGGAAACAATCTGAATTTCAGGAAAGTTGTCTGATCTTCTAGGAAGAACCCTTAATATCTGGAAAGCTCCCTGATTTTCTGGAATGTTCCCTGATTTTATGTGACGATCCATACAAAAAAATTTGAAGGTCCATACAAAAATATGACAAAGGGGGGGGGGGGTGTAACAAAAAGTCACTTTCACAATCCCAAACTGAAAATACCTTTTTATGCAACCTAGAAAACCTGATCAACGTAACTGGTAGCGAATGTTACCACCAGCTTCTTCGTGGTAAACGGAGCAGATGCGCATTTATCAGCGATACACATTCTTCAGAGATTAAAATCATCGAAAACTACGGCATCATGGTGAAAAAGGCACTCATCCCCATACATCTTGAAAACACTTGTGGATATGGACCCAAGTATCTGACTGGAACGTTCTTCATAACATTCAGCAACTGTTCAATCAGTATTGGAAATATCCGCTACGATAGCAAGTTGTTCCGATTCGACACAAAACCAGACGTTCTACCGTTACACTCTGTTACCGTCAACAAAACAGATCTAACGATGCAACCAATGGAGATACTACGTGATCTACAAGCAAGTAACCGTGACAGGATAAATCATTTAGAAATCACCAACCAAAAAGGTAGCCTGGTAAATATAGGAAGTATTGTCATCATGGCTGTGGCCGCGACAGCGATTTTCATATGCCTTATCAAATAAATTTGGAGGATTAGAAAATTCATACGAATTCAGCCACCCATTCAGCCACCCATCGCAGTAAATTGAACCGAGACGGCCTAAGTCACAAAAGTAAACAAAGCGAGTTAACGCTTGAATGTTATTTCATAATAAAAATGCTTCAATTTGATGCAAAAACGTGATTGAAAAAAATCAGTGGGGTTGTGTACAAGACACGACCGGTTGACGTAGACTACGTTAAACCAAGTGATGCATTATATTGTCAGGGAAATTCTGTGTGGCTATTATTAGCGTTAAAAGGGTTTCAATTATTCGTGCCGGTCGCTTACCCTTACCGAAAGAAGCAGTTTAAGTCACAATATGACGGGTGCGGCTCTTATGGGACATTTGACCAGCGTTTTGAATCCAGTATGTAAGAAAATTCTATTGTATGCTCTTGAGATATTATTTGGTGGCCCTGAAAAGGGCCGTTTGGTTTTATGAAGTCAGTGCGTGGGAAAATTCTTTTGTACACTCTTTATAACTCTTTGGTGGCCCTGAAAAGGGCCGTTTGGTTTATGAAGTCAGTGCGTGGGAAAATTCTCTTGAACACTCTTTATAACTCTTTGGTGGCCCTGAAAAGGGCCTTTGGTTAAATGATGACACAGCCACGGTTGCACGTTTTACGATGGACTATCTTTAAGGCCTAGAAGATAGTTAAGGATCTGTTAGGGAATATAAAATTATTAAATTAATGATAATTTTGCTCATCTTTATAATCATAATCGCTTGACATTACTTAATGTTTATTCGTCGAAAATCAAAATCGTTGGACGGTGGTTCAAGAAAAATGCATAATATTGCTGACATTGCAAACGGAGGTCACGAACGAAGGTTAAAGCGGCAGAATCTTCATCACGACTAGTTGTTTAATCACAGTTCAAAGCCAAGTCGAGATAAAGGTACTTCTTCATGAAATCAAAGAAGGGAAGTTTCTCTGACTTTGGAACAGTGATGTTAAAATTGCCAGTCACAATAACTGGCATACCTTTTCTGATTGTGAGACCTGGCAAAATCATATAAAAAGTGTTGAACAATATATCAAACAAACAAACGAACAAAGAAATCTAATTCTAAATCATACCTGGTGAAATGAAAATCGATAAGAGCAACGTCGCTGTGTCTCGTATAACTAGCTCTGAAGCACAGATATCGCCATATTGATCGGCTACTCCCAGTTGCTCATCGTAAGATGCGCAAAGTTTCTCGATGATGTGCGGTCTTGTGGTGAAGGGGGCCGTACACCTTTTATATATGGCCACTCATCCAACACTCACGCTATCACGCATTGCCTGACCAATGCAATCGAAGCCGGTGATTTCGACTGCAGCACCATCCTCCTGACAAGTTTCACTTACAGCAATAAAGTCCGCTCCTGTTAGTGAACTATCGGCTGAAACGTCTGCTGCATGTGCGCTGAGATTCTCAATTTCTATGCTCATAAGCGGCGGTTGTGAATCGTTTCAACTACTTTCACGATATCCAAGATTTCTGTTGAACATCGAAAACGGAAATTTAAAGAAATCTTTAGATATATTCCAAACCCAATAATAACAAAAAAGTTTTCTTCCTAGAGGTAGGACTCTATCCAACGCGAATCGTTAACACAACAGAACAACTGTTTATAACACTACTAATTGGAATTTACAGAGAATGTTGATTCGGAATATTATGTTCGACATCAAAAATGGTGTCCGTGATAGGGAATTTGTGTGATTTAGTTATGCGACGAAGGGAAAACAAGTTTTGCTAATACCACTGCACTGTGGTCCAGGGAGAAAAATTAGGTGGAATAAATTAATAACTCAAAGAATATAAGAGATAGCGTAATGATGTCTTCTGAACAGTTTCTAGTTAGCTTATGCTGCGTTTTTAGCAAAAGTGTCCTATACGCCTAATTTGACCAATAAAGTAATTCACTATCAAACTTTTTTGTTTTGATAGATAGAAATACAAAATGTTCTACAAAGTAATGGAACATAAAAAGCATCAAAACTTTGTAGAAGATTATTTTTGTCTATCTCTTCTATTTTTTGAGATATAGCGCACTCAAAGAATCAAAAGCCAAAAATCAGAATTTCTGTCATATTTTGAAAAATACATATCTTTTAGGCCTACTATGTTCAACGCGATTGTAGATTATATAAAAATGCATATTTGCTCCTATGACATCATACCCGTACAACTTTTCTGTGAAAAGTTATCATCAGTTTTGTTGTTTTATAACCGATACATTCAAGCGTTACATTTCAAAAAGGCGCAAGTGAAACCGATAGTTATATATACCAGTTGAATAAGTATATCTCGAAGTACATATAAGCAAAATTTGGGAAAGGTCTTTTTTGATTTTGCTTAATAGCAGCACGTTGAAAACATCATTTTTTATGCCGCAAATCTACAACCGTATTCCACTGGTGATCACATCAAAGCAAGCTTTGCTTTTTTTGGCTGTTTTCGTGTTACGTGCTTTCAAAATGAAACAAGGTAAGTAAATTGATTGTTTGAGCATTGTTATTTCAATAACGCGAATTTTAATTCATTAGCAATTCCCCTGGCCGTTCTCATCTCTCTTCTAATGAAAGGAGCTAAAGAAAAAGATTTGTTGGAATTTGTAAAGAAAAGGTATTCCGAAGAAAAACTTAACGTTGATTTGGTGCGTAAGAAGCTTCATCTGGTGATGCTGAAGTTTCAAAAATTATGGCGTGCAGCTGGACGAAAACGCGAACGGTTTTTGAACATCAACAATATTTGGCTTGAAGGAGAATTTATTATCGATGTTACGTCTACCTCAAAACCATCCGCCGGCCGTCCTTCAAAACCGTTCAAAGACGCAAAACGTAAACTAAAGAAGAAAAAGATTGAACCTCTTCTCAGCCAATATTCGGCTGATGAAATCTCGTTTGCTGCAGCAACTTCCGTAGCGTCGGCTGGGTTCCGGAAAGCTGGTAAGTTGATAGAAAAATTAGCGCAAAATCCTGAAACAGCAGCGGCCAATCTACTATCTTCGACGGAAAAGCGGCAAGAAAAATTTAATCCACTTACAGCTGAGGAAGGTCTTGCATTCTTATGCAAGAATGGTTTTTCAAAAGCTCAATACATGGATATTCGGCAGGTTAATTTGAGTAGAGGAGCAGATATATACCCATCGTATAATAAATTAGTCGAAGCCAAGAAATTGTGCTATCCTACAGGTATTTAAACATTTACTCAGAAACATTGGCTACGTATTTATTGTATTTATTTCTATTAGATCTGTCCATCCGACCATCTGTTGCTGAAGTATCGTTACAGAATCTCGTTGACCACACCACGAAGCGCCTTTTCCAAAGCTTGATTAGTCGAGCCATGTCTCAAGACATGGTGCTATATGATGAATATACACTTTTATACAAATGGGGTTGTGATGGCAGTAGCAATCACGCACGCTATAAACAACGTTTTATCGACGAAGACGAGGATCACGAACTGCAGGAATATAGAGATTCTCATATTTTCGCATTCTCGTTAGTTCCTCTACGGTTGATTGGGCATCGTAGATCTGACGGTACTGAAGAAATTGTATGGAATAATGATCTTCCTTCATCAATTTCCCTATGCAGACCCATAAAACTAGTATTTGCAAAAGAATGCGCAGAGCTAACAAAACGCGAGGTTCATCTTATGAATGTGCAAATTCAAAATTTGAAGAATGTTATGGTAACGTTATCCAAGCAAGTCGTTTCTGTTAACCCAGTAATGCTGTTTACGATGATGGACACCAAAGTCGTCAACGATTTGACTGGAACCAACTCGCAAGCCTGCTATATTTGTGGAACATCTGGCAAACAACTGAACAATTCCAGAAGTGGTCTAGACTCTGATGATCCTGGCAAATATAAATATGGCTTTTCTCCTCTTCATGCGTATATACGAACTATGGAAATGTTATTGAAAGTGTCTTATAGACTTGTGCTTGATAAACCTACATGGCGTGTTAGCAAGTCAAACAGAGCGGTAAAAGCTAAGGAAACGGAAATTCGAAAGAAAATGCGTGAGGAATTGGGTAAGAATAGTATATTCTTCAATATTTTTGAATTGACTTCATCTAACTATATCTTGCGATTTTTTCACAGGATTACGCATTAGTGAGCCGGTTCCAGGAGGTGGCAATTCAAACGACGGAAACACGGCACGAAAGTTTTTCCGTGAATGGAAAATTACAGCAAAAATTTCTGGACTAGATGAAAATTTGTTGGAGCGGTTCCATATTCTTCTTACAGTGATTAACTGTAAAGCAAGAATCAATTATAATTCTTTTGAAGATTATGCCGAAGAGACTAGAGCATTGTACGAGATGTTATATGGTTGGTATGCGTTGTCTCCAACAGTCCATAAACTTCTTGTTCACGGAGCAGCTATAATTAAATATACGGTGCTTCCAATCGGAATGTGCAGCGAAGAAGTTCAAGAGACAAGAAACAAGTGCATTCGGAAATATCGGGAGTTCCACTCAAGAAAGTTCAATAGAACAGTTAATATTGAAGATGTCTTTAAAAGGTTGCTCTTATCGTCAGATCCTGTAATTTCGTTGACTAATAGGATGTTTTCGGAAACACTTGCATCAGAATTACCTGAGAAAGCCAGGCTCTTGATTAGTGAATAATAAGTTTCAATTTTTTTTATTAGTAAGTAATAAACTCTTGCATAAACATTACATAATATTTTTTTGATGATGACAAATCAAGTTACAATGCTACGTTACGATAGATCTACTTACGTTATATGCATCAGGACATGTTAATAATTCACCTAGTCTATAAACGCTTGAAATAAATCCGATAATTGTAGATTTGCGGCATAAAAAATGATGTTTTCAACGTGCTGCTATTAAGCAAAATCAAAAAGACCTTTCCCAAATTTTGCTTATATGTACTTCGAGATATACTTATTCAACTGGTATATATAACTATCGGTTTCACTTGCGCCTTTTTGAAATGTAACGCTTGAATGTATCGGTTATAAAACAACAAAACTGATGATAACTTTTCACAGAAAAGTTGCACGGGTATGATGTCATAGGAGCAAATATGCATTTTTATATAATCTACAATCGCGTTGAACATAGTAGGCCTAAAAGATATGTATTTTTCAAAATATGACAGAAATTCTGATTTTTGGCTTTTGATTCTTTGAGTGCGCTATATCTCAAAAAATAGAAGAGATAGACAAAAATAATCTTCTACAAAGTGTTGAAGCTTTTTATGTTCCATTACTTTGTAGAACATTTTGTATTTCTATCTATCAAAACAAAAAAGTTTGATAGTGAATTACTTTATTGGTCAAATTAGGCGTATAGGACACTTTTGCTAAAAACGCAGCATAAGCTAACTAGAAACTGTTCAAAAGACATCATTACGCTATCTCTTATATTCTTTGAGTTATTAATTTATTCCACCTAATTTTTCACCCTGGACCACAGTGCACTGGCTGCCAATCGACAATTTGAAACGAAAATCCCAATCAAACAAACTCTCAAGCTGAGAATTTTAAATTGACAGTAGCAAAGATGGATTTGTATCTGGTAGCATTTATTGATTCATCGCGGGTTGCGCCAACCAGCCAAAATTTTCCCGACAGCTCGCCCTCCATGCAGGCGTTTTTGCAGTTGCGAATTGGCACTATATTAGGCGCACAAACCAAACGAAATAAAGTTTGATTCTTTTTAAACAACTCTTTGATTTAATTGGTTGTCCTCAAAGGACAGATTATCAATTAATGGATAGCGCCAACCAGCTGGGTAAAATTTTACCGACGGCACCGAACTTAATTCAAGATTAGTTCATTCTTGAATAATCAACTCTTTTATTTGAATTAATTGTCCTTAAAAGGACAGATTATTTCCACCTTCTGCTGACTGCTACTCGCCCCCAAGGACGCTTTCCCCAAACAGCAGAGTTTTCGAAGTCGCGACGAAACAATCGCCACGATGAGGTAAGATGGCGGCTTCGCACAAAACCGACGCGATTGTACGCCCTCATAATCCGCCATTTTACCTCATCGCGATGATCGCTGTTTGAGAGCCTTGCTACTTTCCACCACCAGCTGCCTCTGCACCAGCTCCGCTGCCGTACAAATGAAGGCTCCACCAAACTGCAGCAATTTTTAGCCACCGCGGCAGCCAGTCGCGGTGGAAAAATCGCCGCTGTGAGATTACATGGCGGCTTATGGGAGCGCACAAACCAACGCGATTAAAATACGCATCGCGTTGGTTTGTGCGCTCCGATAAGCCGCCATGTAATCTCACAGCGGCGATTTTTCCATCGCGATTCGCTGCCGCGGTGGCTAAAATTGCTGCAGTTTGGTGGAGCCTTCATTAGTACGGCAGCGGAGCTGGTGCAGAGGCAGCTGGTGGTGAAAGTAGCAAGCCTCTCCCAAACAGAGATCGTCGCGATGAAGCAAAATGGCGGATTAAGAGGGCGCACAATCGCGTCGAATTTGTGCAAGCCGCCATCTTACCTCTTCGTGGCGATTGTTTCGCCGCAACTTCGAGAACGCTGCGGTTTGGTGGAGCCTTGAAGCAGCTCCCTGCGACCAGCTCCTGCGACCTGCTCTCTGCGACCAGCTTCCTGCGACCAGCTCTCTGCGACCAGCTCCCTGCGTCTAGCTCACTGCGACCAGCTACCAGCGCTCCTCCGCACAGCTTCAATGCTGCCAAACGACTGAAGCAAAATTTTTCCTAAGTATGCTTTTTATGCCGTTCTCAGCTGCGTGCGAGACGTACATGGAAAGTCGAATGACATGATTGGTTAAAGTCCCTCTCTAACACAAAGAAGAAGAAGATGATGCAAGACGTTCCTTGCTTCGATTTGAAATCTGTGATAGGAAATTTGGTAAATTTACTCTGCAAAATGACATTATAAGACATCACCTTATATTTGCGTTATTTTCAATAGTTTACTATTGATTGAGAAAAAATGTTTGACAATTGAATTGGAGCGCGGTAAAATTTCCGACCGATTGATGAAGAAATCATGTAAATCTATCGTGGTTTATTTGAGTTATTCGCGTACAAAACGTACGGTTTTTCGTGACGGTCGCAAAATTTTAGATTTTCATTTGACACCCTACCCTTGCCGTAAGACGTAGTCTACGTCAAAACTTTTATTCGAATTATTACAAGAAAAAAAATCAAAAGGGCAAAAATACTATTTTTCTAGCGGCTTAAATTTAGCTTAATACGCCCTTATTTTTCTATGGTGACATTGAGGCGCAACTGTAATTTTTGAAGCAGCACGACGAATGTTTATGTTTCATAGACTTTACATGCAAAGCTGGGATTTTTTCAAATAATAAATAAATAATTTTGTTCTTTTCTTTCCTTTTTTTTGTGTACTTTTTGGTAATTATCAAAATAATTCCGTGCTAATTCTACAATCCAAGTATTTTTCATGTCTGATAGAAAAAAATTCACGCCCTTTTACAAACGTTAGTTTGTGTGCGCCCTTCAGAATATTCGCCTTCCGTCAAAAAAAAATACAATTTCGCCCGTTGATTCTGTTAGTTTCGCCTGTTTACACAGCCACATCGTGCAAGAAAAAATCTGTTTCGCCTATGTTTTGAGACCTTATGTCAAGTTTGGCCCATGTGATCTCGGTTGATGATCGCGTTTATGATGGATAATAATCATTCAAAAATTCAATTCCTTCTTGGTGAGTAGAAAACAATTATACTTTGTTTCCTAACAATAAATATATTAATCACACAGATGCTGCTGCTTTCGCTTCGGGACATGATCGTGCAAATAACTCAGAACAAGCATCCATCTGTTATTCTGCACTTCCGATTCATGTGGTAGCGGAAACTAATGCACGTAATGAGCACAGCTCATCAATAGTTACTGAAGCTGATGTTTTATTCCGGAATGTCGTAACTTCAACACCCAAAAGCCGTTCTAGCTCGTCGTCGAAAACGGGAAGGCACAGAAAAAAACCAGAATCCCCCCGTGGTCTTGAACCTCTTCAATCAACTCGTCATTACGGAACAGTAACCTGTCATTAGGCAAAAGAGCATATTCTGTACTAAACACTTCTCAGGTAAATGATAGTTTTCAAACCTTCATAAATATCAGATTAATAACAACTGCAATTCTCAATGCAGGATTCCTTCGATTCTGAACAAATCTATGGCTCATCATCTGGACTGAACAGACGCAAGAATCAAAAGAATTCATCGCATGGTTTCGTCAAACCTACTTCACGAAGCGGATCGTTGCATGATGCCAGGAGCCAAAATATACATCGGACCGAAGGACCGAAGTCGGAGGTCAACAGGCAGAGGACAATCGAAGAGGAGACTTCACACAAATCACTACGCGGTTCTTTGCTTGACTCCTCTAGTCGACATCGTTCATATCGTAGCTCGAAGTTTGGTGTTAGCCGTCAGAGAATTGAAGCAGTGCATTTGAAAAGTTCACGGAATGTTTCTTTGAGAGCCTAAAGTGGGCATGGTTCACATCATGAGGTTGGCAGAGACGGGATCAAAGTGGAATCTATGCGTAAGAATGTATATCACAGGGCATATGACATTCAAGAAGAGTGTTCACCAGATCATATTTCCTTCCTGCAGTCAACGGTCGAACCCACGTGTGCAAAGAGATGTTCATGAACGCATTTGATGTAAAAGATAAAAATATTCGTGTATTAGCCGACGAAAAAGTTGTTGGTTTGGGTGTTACTGCTGATGATCTTCGATCCAAAAATAGATCTCGAAAAGCACTCCAGGAGAGCGATTTGAACTTTTTCGAACAACATATACGCTCATTTCCTGCGTATACATCGCACTATGCTCGCGAAAGATCAGATAAACTTTATCTAAGTTTTGACCGGTCCATAAGCCAAATGCACGAGTTGTACAAAATAAAATGCCTTCAAGAAAATAAGGATCTCGTTCAATACAATACTTACCATAAAATCTTCAAAAAACTGATCCTTCATTCAGGAAACTGCTATTAGCCTTAAACTTGCTACTACACATGAAGAGAAGGCAGAAATTGACGATCTGCGGAATAAGCACCACGATTAAGCCAAAGAAGCTTATTCTCAACAACAAAAAATGACGTACAGAGGGCAAAAATAGATGGACGGTACAGGACGGGCGTCCTTCGATTTACAAAAATGTTTGCCAACGCCTCATTTGAGTACCGGAATCGCATTCTACAAGCGTCAATTATACACGTACAATTTCACAATATTTGCTTCTCATCTTACGGTAAATACGGTCCAGTGTTATCTTTGGGATGAATAAAAGGCACCAAGAGGTAGCCAAGAAATAGGATCGTGACTCTTGAAGGACCTGCAGCTGACTTATAGTTGCGACCGCTGCTCAGGTCAAACCCATAACATGGTTGTCTGCATGTTGTTTCTGTATTTTATAGAAACATGTGTGCGAGCTAGACAAAAGCTAACAATACAACACAAGTTCATGACTCCTGGGCACAGCCACATGGAGGTTGATTCCGCACATGCCTCCATTTAAAAGGCGAAAAAAAAGTGTTCAGTGAAAATTGAAATTCCTTATGATTGGGCAGTTTTCATTGCAGCCATTAGCCGTAAAGTGCCATTTATGGTGATCGAAATGGATCAGAATTACAGTCCTTTTATAATGGAGCCAAAACCAAGTCCGACGGTGACCGCGTGCGAATCAGAGATATTTCCGTTTTTAAATATACCACGGATGCTCCCGGTGAGATGTATTAGAAATTCAAATTGAGTGACACACAATTTTGCAAGCTTACCATGAACAAAGATTCGAGAGATCCTGTAACCCTGAAAAATTAATATTTTTATACATTTACTTCATAATTAGGACTTGTTCGCTTTTTACAATAAAATCGGTGTATATGAATTTACAGTGCGAGCTTTGAGAGAAAGAGAGAGAGAGAGAGAGAGAGAGAGAGAGAGAGAGAGAGAGAGAGAGTAGTTAGAGGGAACTGAATAAGCAAACACATTGAAGACTAAACATCGCTAGCACTACATGCACTCCAGAGATGGATCGGGACTAAAGTGACTTGAACATGTATCCTTTTCAGTATTCGAAATATAGGTATTATAAGTTGTATTAATCATTCTAGTTCGTGGTGGAAGTTTTTCCTCTGAAGTATTCATTCGGTCATTTCGTTTCACTCGGTTCTAGTTCGTGGTGGAAGTTTTTTCTCTGCACTATTCGCATATATCCTTTGATTTGATTTGGACATCAGCCTAAAGCTTTTGTATCCACTCGTGCTCCAGCTAATTCAACACACCCTGACCCCATCTATTAATCTGGAACCGATTCCAATAGCAGAAGAAAAGTCAGAAGACCTTCGAAAAGTGTTAGATTTCGTCTCCAACAAGGCATACTATGACACATTGTTTAAAAAAAAATCCGAAAAAGCGAGGACGGAGTCCAAAAGCTGAAAACCTCGATCACTTTGAGGCAGATATAACTACAGCCCTACAATTATTCAAACATATTATAAGGCCTCTCATCGTGATTTCCTGACCAGCTGCGTGACAAACTCAATCTAACACATCCGTTCGTTCTCGAGTCTATTCCAAAATCTTGCTCTGCTCCATAACCTTAAGTAGCTCCTCTTCCAGGTTAAAGAAGAAACTTATGCTTCTGAATTGTCTCTGAAGAATCAATTTTCTTTTGGACGATGTTCCACAAGTACGACTTGCCAAACCGATCCAAAGAGCAGATAGCCTGTGTTAAAAAACTAGAAGGGACAGCCCAATGGGGTTGTACGCAAAGTTGACGTAGGACTACGAAGCAATGTGCAATCTAAATCACTTGGTTGTTTAAAGAGTGGCCGAAATTGGTTTCCTTCCAAATCGAATTCCCATACACTAAACGTTCGCACTACAATCTTTATTATTTGATATAGCCTGTCTTGGTATCTAAATTCATTCATCTTGCTTTCACTGGAAATAATATGTATGACATATGATAACAAGATAATCTATATCACGTAATATACCTTGCAGTGCGAATGAGTTTTGCTCATTTGGGAAACTTTTACTCTAATTGCATACGGTTTCTGCTAGGCCTATGTGTGTACAACACTGCCAAAAGTGCAAATGTTGAAAACATTACGGCTTCGGCACAGAAAAGATGTTTTTTACAATCGATTATCCCGAAACCCAGCCTCCAGCTTTCCAAAACACATGTCAACTTTCTTTTCCAGTTGTTTTCATGGCCCTGAAAAGGGCCATTTTGGGTTCGAGGGAACAGATACTAACACCGCCTCATTTCGTCATGAAGCTGGTTTACTTGACCATTGCTTCGGTTCGCTCGGAAACCTCGTATTTGGCTAGCTCTCTCGGCAACATGATCGAAAGGCAGTTTGAATTTCCAGAGACGTCAGGGCCATCCGCCAATTGACTTAAGTCAGTCGGGCAGCTACTCTTTCAACCCGCTCGGCCATCTGCAGGTGACGTGGGCTGATTGTTGTCCCGTTGTTGTCACGGGTGGCATTTTTCCATCAACTCGTAAGCTTCAGCAGCCTTTTTTCTCGCAGGGATGTTGACGGGAGCATCGGCCCAAACAGCCAACTGCACCAACTTCTCTGGATAATGAATGCTCACCAGTGCATCCTCCAGTGTGGTCGCACGCCTACTTCGTCGCTACAGTACATTTTGCTCTGCACAGCACTACTCTACCGTAAGACTGAATCAAATTTTCATTCAACGAAGTCAATGTGATACTAAGTGCATCAAAGGGGACGAACTCAGTTATTGTGCCACAATAATTAGTTTTAATTAGTGCACGCTGGACGGATGATTTTCTTAACATAAATGTTCTTAATTTGCTAGCCACTGCCAGCAACTAATCCGGTATGCATAACTAGGAACTAAAACGAACTCAACCACATAGTCTAGTCGGTCTCTGACGTGTCGCAATTCGGCTCGAATTATCCCTTCTTAAATTTCGTTCGATAGTTGTTCAACGGTCTTTGTGATATACTCCGAGCCGCGGCGTTTAATGAATGCTATTTTCAGCCGTGACGCGGTAATTGAACTACAAACCGACAAAAGAAAAATTCAACCAAACAAACTCTTTAGTTAATAAACTAATTTGGTCGTCCTGAAAAGGACGGATTTAATTGACGAGGGAGAAATAGTTTGCGATTCCCCTAGGGTTGTTTGTCTCGTCACGGGTGGCTTTTCCAGCCAACTCGTAGGCTTTAGCAGCCATGTTTTCGCAGCGAGGTTGACAGGAGCATCGGCACCAACAGCCAACTGTACCAACGCCTTTATGCACTCCCGCTTCTTTCTACTCAATTTTTGAGTACAATTGTATGCTATCTCTTTTTCTCTCGCGGAAATGTTACTAAATTTTCGTAAGAAGCTGATCTAATCAAAAATTGAGTTGATCCACTGTTTAACGAAAATTGAGTAACACATCCTTGAGGGAAATAGAGATAGCATACAATTGTACTCAAAAATTGAGTAGAAAGAAGCGGGAGTGTGGGCAACGACTGCTCGCCAGTGCACCATTCAAGGTGCTTGCTGCCGCTAACTGCGTGCGAACAGCCACTGCACAGCTCCACGACTGTTGTAAGACTGAGTCAAAATTTCAGCTAAGAGCTGGTATGTCATGGCGTCGGATGCTATTGCACAAAAGAAGGCGGTACCAACGAAGGCAATGTGATACAGATTGCACCAAAGGGGACGAACTTCTGTTATTGCGCCGCAATAATTAGTTTGAATTAGTGCACGCTAGACGGATGATTTTCTCAACAGAAATATGCCTAATTTGCTTCCCACCAATAGCAACTAATCCGGTACGCATAACTAGGATCAATGGCGAACTCCACCACAAGGTCACTGATGTGTTGCAGTTTCGCTCGAATTATCCCTTCTAGACTTTCGTTCGTTTGTTGTTCAACGTTCTTTGTTCTTTCTAATCTGGGAAGCGACGTTTAATTATTGCCATATTCAGCCGTGATGCGGTAATTGAATTAACAACAGCACACTAGAAAAATTCAACCCAACTCTTTAGTAGGTAAACTGATTTGGTCGTCCTGATAAGGACGGATTTAGTTGACGGTGGAGAAATGTTTTCGATTCCACTTGGGCATTCTTTCTTTGTTCAGCTCCTCGTTGTTGCGGATGGCCAGCTGCAAGTGAAGTGGGATGAATCTGGTCTTCATGTTTTTACGGGCGGCGTTTTCTACAACATGCTTGCCAAACACGTCTGTCGCATACGGATGCACAGCGAGAACTGATTATTGGTGTTCGGTCGTTCCACGTGTTCCATAATTGCTGGCAAGGTTACTGTGGCAATATGAACCAATCAGAGCGTAGCGCAAATATGATGTCATTTTTGACCAATAGCTTTGTGCGTTCAGAAATTTGTGTGGGACGGGGAAAAGTTATTTTGAAGAAGAAGAAGACATTTGTTACTCGTTTCCTATGACCTTGCTAGGGAAAACACATTTTTCAACCTGTTGATATGCAAATTTGTATGGGATCAAAAGAAGGTCATTTTCAAATGAAAAATTGAACTACTTATACTAATTGAACTTCATTCAAATTTTGATGCGAAAAATTTGTGAGTCTTCTTGATAAAATGATGCATGAATGAAGTCATTCTGTTCAGTCGAACGAGAGTTATAAGCGTTCAAAAACCTTTCACTTTTGCGTAACGCTCTCATTTTTCAAAATTTTGAAACGGCGCCCGGTATAGAAAAGAAAAACGTAGTCCTACGTTAAAAAAAAAAGTGTTGCATATTAGCATATTTTTGATTCATGTAATTCCACGCCGCTATCACATTTTTTACCCTCGTATCTTCCGGTTCTTAGTTCACTTCCTGGATTTAACATTATTTTGCTGCGGGAAATATATCTGATTACAGTCATCAAATTATCAAATTGCTATTCAATAACTGAATTGCTCACACCTTATTCGTGTTGATATTCAATATGTGATCCTTTAGATACACTTGTTGATTAAGTCTTCAAAACAAGTTTTTTTTATGGCTAGGCCTCCAAGTTACGTTGAAGCACTTCATTTTAACACAGAAATCCACTTAGTCAAATTATAAATTTAATTATTTTAATGATATTATTGCGAGTATGCAAAAGGGCGTGTTCGATCGTGGCTTAAACACTGGGACATAAGTCGTCGGATAACGCGCACAGTAAATTAACAAAAAGGAAAACTGACGAGGGTATGAAAAAACTATATTTGAAACAAACAATCGACGTATCATAAAAACAGTCCGACCTTAACGAGGATGTATTTCGCACTAATTTATTGTACACTCCTACATATCAACCTAACTGGATACGATGTTTTTTACTATCGGCATCCTACCTCTCGCCCATAGCAAAGATCGTGAAGCGATCGGTGTGGTACGGGATGAGAATAGTATTTGTAGAAGGAGAACAATCACATCTTCTATCTATTTAGTCATCTACTCGGGTCACTTACTGATCGATTGCAGTAGGGGGTTGCTTTCATTAAATGGAAAGCTTTAAAATTCCCTAAACTGGTGACCGGCGTGAACAGGGCGATATTGACAAAATTAATCAAAATCAGACGTAAACAGTTGGGCGAAAATAGAACGAACGGCGAAATCACTTGGGCGAAATTAACTTGTCAACGGAAAATAGGGCAAATTTCTGAAGGGCGAAATCAAGCACTCGAAAATAAAGTGAGCGCATGCCATTTTTTATTTTCCACAAGTCAGTAGAGAACAGGAATTATTTTTTTTATCTTTTCATAATGCTTAAGCATTTGTGCATCTTTCAAAAATAATTCTCAACATAGTTATAAATTGCAACCAAAGTTATATTTGAGAAAGCATAAAAAAACATTCAACTCCATATTTTCCCACTTGAGTACGTTGCGACTTAGGCCTTAATGAAAAATCAGTGTCGAATTGATAGGTTGCGGATGCGTTGACGTAAATTTGACAGAAAACTGTCAAATTGTGGGCCAGCCATAACGGGTTACAATTCTGTTTTCACCGGTTGAGAAGCAACCGGCATTCCATCGTTGAAGTCGATTTGATTCCAAAAGATCTCATCGCTTAGCTGACGGGATAGCTTCGGTTCGCACTTGGGGTAGTTTAGCTCCAGAAATCGAACCATGTCTTTTTTGTCCATGCGGGGAATTTCGTAGCTGCCGAACTTGGCCACACTATCCCGTGCGAATTGTTCATACATTGCAACGAACCGACTGGCAACCAACAACTCCTCTTCGGTGTACGGAACTTGCTCGCGCCATTCGGTATTGAACAGTAGCAAAACATCTTCTCCGTGTGCAACGCCGTAGTTCTTCGTTGAATTTGCCAGATATTCACCGACGGCGTACTTTGTTTTGTATACACCGTAGTACAGGTAGATTGGTGTGTGCGCTTGCATCAACTGCGCGGAACGCACGACACCGGCAAAGTAAAGCCGGTTGGAGATAATCTGCAATCGGTAAGTGAAATAAAGTACAAGGCATTATCGAATAATTACTACAACTCGAACTTACTCTTATGAAATCGCGGAAACTGTTATCACTGACCATTTTTCTACCCAGGTAGCGCTTCCTTATCGACTGGCTTATCTCATCCCGTCGGACTTCATCATCTCGCATTGATGTACGGTAGTCTAAAATGCTCGGCAGCAGCTTGTTCCAATTTTTATCAATGTCGTTCAAGTATTCTTGTTTGCTGATGAATTCTGCTCCTGGGTAGAGGCCCTCGGCTTCGTTAACGGAAAGTAGCAAGGGGACTCGATAGAATTTACCCGTCTGCATCAATTTGTACGGATGGTCCGCTAGGAATGGCCTTGGATTAATTTTCGATTGTTTCTCGATGACAACCCCAAGCGGGGAGAATGGATTATACAGAAAATGAAAGAATGGAGCCACAGCTCGAACAACATCCCGAGCCGGCTTCTGCCTTAGGCAATTCAACATATCCTTGCTGGATTTTGTTGGACAATCGACGGTTGATGCAATCTTTCTCGCTTTCTCGGCAGAGTTTTCCGCCATAACCCAAGGATTCAAAGCCGAACCACTATGGCCGATCCCGTTCTTGAAAAGACCCCTAGTCATAGGTGATAGGTAATGCAGTTGAACGCTGGCTGATCCTGCTGAGTAGCCTGAGAGCGTAATGCTATCGGGGTGTCCACCAAAGTGCTCCACGTTAAGGCGAACCCACTTGAGCGCAGTAACTTGATCTTTGAGACCGAAATTTCCTGGTATTACATCGTCTTCCGTGCTCAGGAATCCCAGCGGTCCCAAGCGATAGTTAATCGTGACCAACACCAACGGACTTTTCATCATATTATCCGGTCGATAGAAACTCTTCCCACCGAACATGAATGCTCCACCGTGAATGAAGAATATGGTCGGCAATGGTTCTGTACTGTTCAATGATGTCGTGTAAATGTTCAAGAATAAACAGTCCTCTTCTCCCGTCGTCTTATCCTCGCCTTCCACAAAATGGCTCCACTGGAGGCAGTCCGATCGCTGCTCAGTTGCATCCCTTGGCTCATCCCAATGTTCATCGATCAGTTCCGATGGCGCTAGTCTTAAGTCACCCACCGGAGCTTTGGCGTATGGTATTCCTTCGAATGCATAGTAAGAGCCACGATTAACTCCCCTCAATGGACCATTTCCAGTTTGAACGGTCACTAGGTCATCACTATCAGCTAACGTATTGACGGCAACGAGGCAGACCGTAATTATTAGGGCAATAACAAACAACTTGAACATTTTCTCCACAACTGGCTGCACCACCAACGATGCTACCCGTACGCAAGTACAGCAGCGACTAATCTTATCACGTGCTTGCACCAGCTCTAACAAGCTGTCGGAGTTGAAGTGTAATCTTAGTTGAGGTAGATGTGGTTGAGATATTTTTTCTTTCTGAAGCAGCATTTGTGCGCCTATTCTACTATCATTACTTGCAAGGTATATACATAGGGCAAAAGTTCCGGTTATGCCCTACATGTTCCTATTATGGTGTGTTCCAGTTATGGAATTCCCATTGATCTATAACTGGAACACACCCCATAATAGAAACGTATAGCCATAACTGGTGCACTTACCCTAAATATCATTACATGAGATTGCAGCAAAGAGTCGATTTCACGACCTAAAACATTGCAATGTACAACAGGTAAAACATATACAGGTAGTAGAACGAGCGTACTTCCAGCACAACCTGTGGACATTACACTCGGCGAAATAAAAATAGCACCATTGCACTATGGTCCAGATTACGAATTTACGAGGAAACATGCTCCCAGCGCCTAAACTTGAAACTTTACAGCAAAGTGATGTTTTACAACATGGTTTGTATTACTAAGGTCCATTTTGTGATGTTGATTAAAATTAAGGTGATCCCCCTTTTCACGGAAATACAAAAACAAACTCTTGAGCGAAGTTGTAGGGCAAAAAATTTCATGCAATATTCATATAAAAGTTTTTTTGTAGCTTCAAAATTGACTGATTTAGAGCAATTTTCCCTCATCAACTTAGGGTGTACCATGAAAAAGTGTTTATTTTTCACAAACTTTTTTCTTTCAATACACACCGTAAAGTTGTGTTCCAACGAGATTTAGAACTTTTAAAGACGCGTACTTTGGTATACAAAGTTTGCCGCTAGCTTCATCCAATAAATAGTTATTGAAGTTTTTTTTTTAAACAAATACGCCCTTTTCAAATTGTTCCCGTAGTTTGGCGGTAGAATGTGTCCTCACGATATGACTGCTTTCAACGAATCACAACAATTTATTTCCAGTTGTAACGTAGCTGTAAGTTTATTTTAGGTCAGATTAGGAATAGATAATAGGTTATGGTCGTTACTTACAAAAATCGGTTTGCATGTATAACTAGGACAATTCTTCGCACCGCGAAACTTCAGTTCTGACTATCTCTGCATGTTCAAGAATAGTTTAGGTGAAGGTCCATCGTTTAGATTAGCTTTATTTTACTTACAATTTGCATGAATGTGCATGAAGCTTAGAGTAAGAACAACTAGTTTTAGGATAATTTTAGGCGGTATAATAATTAGGTTTTGATAGCACGCTCTATTCAAATGATTTCAATAGAATGAAAAGGAAGAATAGGATAATAGGCCAATGCACTAAGGTTCACCTTTCTCTCGTTCTTCTTTGTCACTTTGACAGTCTTGTTGGCAGGTTCCGTTGGCTTCTACTGTAGCGTCACGAACAGTGTTCCCAGTGCCAACATTCTCTGCCCCGTAACACTGGCCACCAGGTCCAGTTTTGTCACCCTCATCAACATCTAAAACCGCCAACCTAACCACTGGCCTTCGCTTAAGCCCCCTCGCAGTTTGTATTATAGCTTGCCGAATTCTGCCGTCAACCCCCTGAATTACTTGGACAATGCGACCTCTTGTCCATTCATTACGTTTGCCATCGCCCACTACGAACACTAAATCACCTTCAGCAATCGGTTTCACCTCACCGCACCACTTCGGACGTTTAGTTATGGTTGGAAGATACTCTTGGATCCATCTGTTCCAGAAAACGTCGAGCTGCTGTTGAATCTGGCCCCAGGAGGACCTTAGGGCGTCCGCTAAATTTATTGCTTCGACGGCCTGTTGCCGAACGCCAGATGAGTTTCCCAGAAGGAAATGATTAGGTGTGAGAGCTTCGCTTTCCTCCGATGTAACTGGTAGATATGTAAGTGGACGACTGTTTACTATCACCTCAGCTGCCACCATAAAGGTTTTCAGTGACTCGTCATCCAGCTTGCGGTTGTTGTTGTTGCATGCTACGTCAACCGCCGCTTTGATGGAGCGTACCATTCGCTCCCACGCACCACCCATATGAGGGGTTCCTGGAGGGTTGAAAATCCACTTGGTGTTAGAGCCTGTAAATGTTGCCGATATTTGCTCGATCTGCTTCCTTAACAATTTTTCAGCACCCTGGAAATTGGTGCCGTTATCTGAATAAATTTCAGACGGTGATCCTCGACGGCAGATGAACCTCCGAATGCATTTGACACAGGAATCCGTACTCAAATTATAAGCAACTTCGACGTGTACCGCACGTATGGTTAAGCACGTGAACAAGGCTATCCAGCGTTTAGCGTTGCTCCTCCCGATCTTCACAGTCAACGGTCCAAAAAAATCTATGCCGGTATACGTGAACGGTCGAACAAATGACGCCATTCTTGCCAATGGTAACGGTGCCATGCGCGGAATCTTCGGAGAGCACTTGTATACTCGACACCACTGACACGCCTTGACAATGCTGCTTACTGCTGTTCTGAGCCTTGGAATGTAGTATCGCTGGCGAATCTCGTTTACAACAGTTTCCGAGTTACAGTGTTTTTTTTTTTTTTTTTAGGCGGGATGGAAAATCTGCAGCCAGACACCTGAAGAACTCAGGGTGTGGGGATGAGGGTGCCAACTCCTCGGCCCACTAAAAACCCACCCGTGCCTTAAGCCTTTCTCCCTCCCCGGAACCACCTTTCGGTATTACTTCGGGGAGGGGGCTTTTGTGCTAATTAAGCACCCACTATGTCTAACTACTTAGGTCTTCAGTAGTTAGGTCGCCCTTTCGACCTGCCTTTGGTCGTTTCGCCATTTCGATTGGAGATCGAGGACAATCTGGGAGGCTGCTACGCATACCGCGTCCCAGATGTCCCGGTCTTGGCACATCCTGGGGACCAAATTATCCGGAGTCGTGTCGTGACCGCTTACGGCCATCATGCCGGATCTCGCGCCGTCGAAGCGAGGACATGTGAAGAATACATGTTCCGCGGTTTCCTCTGCTCCCGCGCACTCGGTACATGCGGAGGACTGTGCATGCCCATATTTGTGCAGATATTGTCTAAAGCACCCATGGCCTGACAGAATCTGCGTTAAGTGGAAGTTAACCTCCCCGTGTCGCCTACCGACCCACCCGGATAGTTCCGGGATTAGTCGGTGGGTCCACCGACCTTTGGTGGAGTTAATCCATTCCCTCTGCCACTTAACCATTGATGCGGCTCTAGTGGTCTTTCGAATACCTCTTGTTCCACGTTGCTCGAAGCACTCTGCATCCTCTTTTATGACGATGCCTATTGGCATCATCCCCGCTAGGACACAGACCGCGTCGCGTGATGCCGTTCGGTATGCACTAACCACTCTTAGGCACATTAGCCTGTGTGTACTCTCTAGCTTACCTAGGTAGCACTTCATGTTCAAGGCGGTGATCCATGCCGGCCCGCCGTACCTAAGTATGGACAGGGCGACACTGGCCAGGAGTTTATGCTTACTCCCTTGCACCACCGAGCTATTCGACATCATGCGGGATAATGCCGAGATAGCCATGGAGGCTTTCTTGCAAGCGTAATCGACGTGGCTGGTAAAGGACAGCTTATCGTCGATCATGACCCCAAGATACCTCAGAGATCTCTTCGATTCAATAGTGCAGTTGCCTGCACTAATCGTAGCGTATTGCTCCGATTTTCGGTTGTTGACAACCGTGACCTCAGTCTTATGGTGAGCTAGCTCCAGTTTTTTGGAGCGGATCCATCTCTCCACAATGCCGATGGAGTGTGAGGCCTTCAGCTCCACCTCCTCGATGGATTCACCACATATTTCCAGGGTGATGTCGTCCGCGAACCCGACTATCTTCACCCCGCTCGGGAACTCGAGCCGTAACACTTCGTCGTACATCGTGTTCCATAGCACCGGACCCAGGATCGAACCTTGTGGGACGCCTGCGGTGATATGTACACGTTTCTGACCCTCCTCCGTGTTGTACACCAGTACGCGATTCTGGAAGTAGTTTCCCAGAATCTTGTACAGGTACCCAGGAACCTGTAGGCGCTGGAGCGAGTCGGCAATAGCCACCCAACTGGCGCTGTCGAAGGCGTTTCTCACGTCAAGGGTGACCACTGCACAGTAGCGTACTCCTCGCCTCTTGCGCTGGATTGCCACCTCAGCCGTCTTGGTGACGGACAGGATGGCATCCACCGTCGACTTCCCTTTGCGGAAGCCAAACTGATTGTCCGACAGACCGCCTGTACCCTCCGTGTACGTTGTCAGTCTGTTGAGGATTACCCTCTCGAGCACCTTACCTGCTGTATCCAACAGACATATAGGTCTATATGCCGATGGATCTCCTGGTGGCTTCCCTGTCTTTGGTAGCAACACAAGGTTCTGAATTTTCCAGGCGTCCGGGAAGACGCCCTCGTCCAGACACTTTTGCATCACCACCCTGAACATTCCGGGATCCAGCAAGATAGCCGTCTTGATGGCCAGATTCGGGATACCATCAGGTCCCGGCGCTTTGTTCACCTTTAGCGACTTTGCTATCGCAATGAGTTCGTCATTCGTCACCGTCGCCTCGTCGCCGGCCCCCGTTGTGCCGTTATCAATGCCCACGTGGTCGCGGGTGTTCGGCGGGGCCGTCCACCCTTCCGTCGCTATGACAGCGTTAAGGTCTGGGATACTGGAACGCTGGTCATGGGACAAATCTACGGCGGCGGGGGGCCATGGACTCGGGTCGTGGCTTGGAAAGAGTCCCCCAACGATCACCTGCAGCAGCTCTGATGAACGCTCGGTTGGAGCCGCCGATCCCCTGGTTTTGGCCATTACTACCCGATAGGCGTCACCCTACGGGTTCGCATTGGCCCTCTGACACAGACCCTCGAAGCAGGCTCGCTTGCTGGCCTTTATCTCCTCTTTAGAGCGGCCTTCGCGGCGACAAGCACCTCTCTGCGCTCGATTCTATCGGCGTCTGACCGCGCTCTTTGCATCCTCCGTCTAGCGTGGAGGCAAGTTCTTCGGAGGTCGGCGATCGACTCTGTCCACCAATACACTGGCGATCTTCCATTCCTCGGTTTGACTTCCTCGGCATGGTTGCATCGCACGCTCGTGTAAGTGCCATCACAAGTCGTTCGCCGCAAGGTTCCTGGGTTTCGCGTAAAATCCGTTCCCTCTCAAGCGCCTCTTTAAAAGTCTCTACATCAAAGTAGGACGTCCTCCATCTGCGGGCGAATGGAGTGGATGCTACTCCTTCCGCACGCTGCCTTGTATTGTGGACGATACAATAACGAACCGCCAAGTGGTCGCTATGGGTGTAGCCATCATCCACCCTCCAATCATTGAGCAGCCCAGGACTGCTGAAGGTAACGTCGATTATCGATTCCGCTCCATTTCTGTGGTATGTACTCTTGGTACCCACGTTGGCTAGGTCCACGTTGAGCCTAGCCAAGGCCTCCAGAAGAATCTGGCCCCTGGGGTTGGTAAGGCGGCTCCCCACTCGGTCGCCCAAGCGTTGAAGTCCCCTGCTATTACCAACGGGTATAGGCCAGTTAGCTCACTTGTCATACGGTCGAGCATGTTTGAAAACAGTTCAATCGACCATCTTGGCGGTGCGTAGCAGCTGCAGAAGAACACTCCATTCACTTTTACAACCGCGAAGCCTTCATTGGTGGAAGACACAACCTCCTGAACCGGGTACTTGCCCGTCGTCCATAATGCCGCCATATTGAACCTGTCCGTGACCCAATTGCCGTTGCCAGCTGGGACACGGTATGGGTCGGAAACTATGGCGATATCCGATGCTGACTCGCGAACTGACTGACACAACAGTTGCTTCAGGTTTAGATGTGTTACCCGCATCATGGTTGGCTCGTTGGTTTACCCTTGGCGGCCGGGCACTCCCCCCCCCCCCCCCCCCATGACGTGCTTATCGTCCGGTTTCCCGGCACACATCAAGCATTTGGGGGGACTTTTGCAGTCCCGCGCCTTGTGGCTTGTGCTGCCACACCTTCTGCACATGTTGCTCCTATCTGGGCCTTTGCATTCCCAGGACATGTGCCCGCTTTCTAGGCATCTGAAGCATGCCTTCGGCGGCTGGTGTAGGCTAAGTGGGCATATCGACCATCCCACCTTCACCTTCGCCACTTTCAACGCCGCGTCTGCGTCGACTGCCGCTACCCTTATGGTTGCAACCTGGGTCCCAAGTGGACCCTTTCGCAGTCGTATGTCTGCGGTGGCAACCTCAACCTTGCACTGCTCCTTAAGTGCAGTGGAGATCTCGTCTACCTCGGTGATCTCATCCAGGTTTTTACACTGGATCGTCACCTGTGAGACGAGGGCGCGTACCTCCACACCCTCACCCAAGGCCTTTCTTGCCAGGTCTCTGTAAGCCAGACCCTTCGACTGGGTAGACTTCTTTAGCTCCAGGAGCATCTCGCCGGTGCGGGTACGGCGTATACTCCGCACGTCGGCTCCCAGGCCCGCCAAATTAGCGTCCCCGCGCATCGCTTTCAAGACCTTCGGCCATTTTGATTCCGACAACCAAAGAAACGAAGGGCCCTTGAACCAGACACTATTTGCAGATATATCTGGCCCATTTCCCCACTTTGTCCCAATATCCGCCGGATTTTGTTTGGAAGGAACCCAGCGCCAGTGTTTTGCATCAGTTATCGTCAACAATTCACCTAACCTGAAAGCGACGAATTGCTTATACCGACGATGATCAGCCCGCAGCCAGGAGAGGACAGTTTCTGAGTCGCTCCACATTACCTTTCGTGCAATAGGTAGCGTGTGGTTTTCTTCAACAAACTGTGATAATCGGGCTCCCAGTACTGCGGCCTGCAGCTCTAAACGTGGAATTGACTGCGATTTGAGAGGGGCCACCTTCGTTCTCACTTTAACCAGCACGCATTCTGCTAATCCATCAGGCTTTAACGTTCGAAAATACGCTACGGCACAGTAGGCGGATTCACTGGCGTCAACGAAAATGTGGAGTTGTAGATCCTTGTACCGGTCCTTGGTAGCACCTGGAATGTAGCAGCGAGGAATTTTGAGGATGCTCACCGCTTCGAATAAGCTCGTCCATTTTTTCCACCTACGATGCAGATCGTCGCTTATTTTCTCGTCCCATTGTATACCGGCTCTCCACACTTCTTGCAACAGAATCTTCCCATGCACTACAAAAAGGCCCCCAGGGCTGGTAGCGGATTTAGGGATAAATAATAGTGACTTTAGTGACTAAAATAATAAAAATAGTGACCAAATAGTGACCAAATAGTGACTAAAAAGTGATTTCCAAATTTAAGTATTTTTTAATCTTTTATAAATTTGTTTTATAAGTTGAATAAGTACAGTAAAAATTAACTAAATGATTACCCCCGTTTGCAAATAATGAATAATACTGCGGCGCAGAGTCACTGTTTGGGTTTTTCTTTGTAAAGAAGCGACGTAATCAAGCGACATTTGTTTTCTTCACGACCTCCTACACTTGGTCCGCAGCTCGTTTCTGCGAAAATGGGTCTATACGCATGGTTGAAACGCCTTCCAGCATGGTCTGTGCTAGAATTACTTCTGACATATTTTGCTGAAGAAGTTCAGGAAGAAAAAATAAATGCCTTATTAATAGTGTAAAGTGTTGTTTCAGAAAATTGTACATTTGCATACGTATCATTAGCTTCTCGTTGATAAACATTTAATATGTTTTTATCTTTCTAGAATGTTCTAGGTTATCCAAAATGAACCAGAGCTCCGTACTTCAGATCTACAGTTGTAACAGAAGCTTTTAGAGCTGTATAAGGTTCCGATATGTATTCAACCATATTGCATAAACCTTTTGGAATCAACAGTCATTATTTGAAAACTTGATGATGTTGTAAATAATCGAAACTGACCTTGAGTTCAAAACTTAAGATCGACAGTAATAACTATAGCTTTTTGGGCTATACAAATTTACGCTACGTGTTAAACCATATGTAGTAAATATTTTCGAACGTAAAGAAAAACATCATGAGATGAACGGGGATAATCTAGGTCGTCCAAACTACCCTTGAGTTCAGAACACAAGATCTACAGTTGCAACATTGGGTGTGTGGAGTGTATAAAGGGACAATATGTATTTATATTGATTGAATAGTGTGGAAAGCTTACAGACATAATGCGACAATCTTGGGATATTCTAGGTGCTCCAACTGTACTTAAGTTCAAAACATAAGTTCAAAACATACCGTTGCAACAAAAGTTTTTTGAGCTATATATTGGGATTCAAACATATTCAATGAATCTTTTGGAAGGGCAACACTCATTATTTTATAAATTTGAGATCCTCTAGAAAATTCAAGCCGTCCTGGAGTTCGTAACTTGAAATATACTGTAGTAACAGTAGTTTATTGGGCTATACAAAGTAACGTCACGTATTCAAGTATATTCAGTGAATATTTTCGAACGTAAAAATACATAAGAAGATAATCTTGGGATGGTCTAGGTCTGAGGGTTCAGAACTCAAGATTTAAGGTTGTAACAGTAAATTTTAGGCAATATAAAGTTACAATAAATGTTCAAACATATTAAATAAATATTCCTAAAGTAAAAATACATTACATAGCAATATGACATGTTCTAGGTCATCCAAACTATCATTGAGAACATAGGGCCAACAGTTGTAACGAAAATGAATATTTTGGAAGAACAACAGACATTATGAGATAATCTGCTGATGTCCTAGGTTATCCAAACTTTCCTGGAATTCAAAACATAAAATCTATAGTCGAAGATTTTAAGTTTGGAATTGTAGCTTAAAATCACCAGCTTTTTTGGACTTGGCAAAGTAGCAATATGTATTTGACCAAATCAAGTGAGTCTTTTGGAATATAATGAGATACCTTGGGAACTGATCTTGAGTTCAGAACTTCCGATATACAGTAGCAACCGTAGCCTTTTGGGCTATACAAAGCTACGATAAATATTCAAACAAATTGAATGAACATTTTAAAACGTCCTCAGACGTCAAAGGATAACCTTGCTAGTTTCAGTTCATTCAAACTGTCCTTCAAAATTTAAGGTCTACAATTGTAACAATAGCTCTATGGGCTATACAAAGTTAAGTTAGTTTGTTTGGCATAGAAAATCCCACGATTATCTCATAGTGTCAGTTGGTCTTCCAGGACATTCATTGAATACATTTGAATACCTATCGTATTATGGTAAAGCGAATAAAGCTATTGTTACAATTGTTCATCTTAAGTTCTGATCTCCTGGGCAGTTTGGACGACCCAGTACATGTTATTGAAATTGCTTGTATAAATAGGCCTGAAGTGGTACGTAGCAAATTCTTAATATAGTCCTCTGGGCCGACTGTTCTCTGGAAATGAAGTATTCGCAGGCCACAAATTGGGCTAACAAACTCAAACGACTATGGTTTGCATCAACCTTTCCAGATCAGCGTACATTAGATGTATGAGTGGTTCTTCGCTCTAGAAGAAACCTTAGAAAATATTATTGAAATAGATCAGTATGCTTAATTAAGCTTGTAAACTTAATCAAAAATTTTTAGATCAATTTCTACTTAACAAGTTTTAAAACTTTGCACAAAAATATTCGGTTTAACAGCAGTCAAGCAAAGTCAGAATAAGGTTATATATTCGATTAATTTTGAATTTTTAAAATCTACTGTATAATAAACTAAGATTATTTGTCTTAAAAATTTCAGCAAAATATAAAATTCTAGTGTACGAGTTTTAATGGAACTTTGAAATGATTACCCGAATTGCAGTGTATCCCGATTTCATCTATGATGGAATTGAGTTTGCTTAACTGACGGGATAAGAACAATCAAAACTAGATTCAGAATTACTACGTGAATAACCGAAAATAAGCCCTTTGTCTAATTTTCATTTCGTTCCCACTTTTCTTGACTATTTGGATACCGAAAGGGTAGTCCAGTTTTGAAAAAAACTGAATCGAAAAAAATATTTTTGAAAAAAAGTGAGTGTAAATAAAATATTACTTGATTCTTGTATGTTTGGACATTTTATTTGTATATTGGATAAACGTTTTAAGTTTTCGCACCCATCCCGTTCGATTCGTCATGAACTTCAATAGGTTTGTTTGTGTATAAATATGAAAAATTATTATGAAATAGCTGGAACATTGTAAACACAATGAAAGTTGTTATTATGGGACCACGTGCGTCGCATTCAAGCTAATCTAGAGTGCTGTGATCGTTCAGCGCTATGCATTTGACAAGTTCAATTGAGGTAGAGGCAGGACAGCGTTTACCAGGGCATCTAGTTTTTACTTCTCGACTTTTATGAAGCTTGGACAGATCGCCGAATTTGTTTGACTATTGCACAATATGAACAAGTGATATTTTTAAACTTTTTACATTCGGAAGTGCGAAAATAGTGACTTTAGTGACCATTTTCCGAAAAATAGTGACTTTAGTGACTTTCGGATGCAAATGGTGACTTTTTAGTGACTAGACTCAAAATAGTGACCAAGTCACTAAAAAGTGACTCGCTACCAGCCCTGCCCAGCAGACCCAGTGGATCGAAAAGTGACATTAAACATTTCAACATCTGCCATGAATTAACTCAGTGATCTCAGGTTTCATTTCGATTGAAAAACTGAAAGCATTCACTTGTGTCAGCCACAGAAGTCCGAGTACTCGTTCGTAGTCACATTGCTTATCCGCCGCAAAAGATTCATCTTTCTCGGGTTGCACTTCACCCAAGTTGGTCAAGACAACGCTGCTGCTCGATAGCCAGTTCCTCAGCTCGAAACCACCTTGTTTGTGGACGAAACGCATTTGCTGGGACACTTTGATTGCCTCCTCTATAGATTCATAGCTCTCCAGAGAGTCATCCACATAATGGTTATTAATGATGCCTTCAACCGCTCGAGGATACAGCTCTTTGAATTCTTTCGCGTTTTTGTTTTTCACGTATTGGGCTGACGCCGGTGAGCACGTTGATCCGAATGTTGCGACATCCATGAGATACACGTCCGGTACTTTGGAGGGATCTTCGCGCCAAAGGAACCGCTGAGAATGACGGTCTTCTTCGCGAATCGAAATTTGGTGGAACATCTCCCTTATATCCGCTGAGACACCTACGTTAAACTGTCGAAAACGTACTAGAACACCGGGAAGTGATGCCAGTTGATCTGGGCCTTTCAGCAGAACTGAGTTGAGAGAAATCCCGTTCACGGCTGCCCTAGCATCCCAAATCATGCGAACCTTTCCTGGCTTTCGAGGGTTCACTACTGCACCTAGTGGTAAATATCATACTCGCCGTAAATCAGCACATGCTAGTTCTTCCGTGGTCACGCGGTGTGCGTAACCTTTCAGTTGGTAATCTTCTAATAGTTTTTGTAAGGCTTCTTTAAGTTGTGGAATCCGATGCATCCGTCTCTCCAAACATTCAAGGCGCTTAAGAGCCATTCCATAATTGTCAGGTAGCTCTATATGGTCGTACCTCCACAAAAGACCGGTTTCGTAATGATTACCAACTCGAACGGTTGTTTCTTGCAGTATTCGTTGAGCACGCTGTTCATCCTCGGATTTGAGTTGTACTTTGGGTTGAGCTCCGATTTCATCCATGGTAAAGAAACACTTGACGAGGTCATGTAAAGCTTGGTCTGAAACACATCCACAGGCATGACAGTTGACTGATCGCTTCTGTCCGTTGTTCGCTTTACCACCGTAGATACACCAACCTAGTCTTGTTTTGACCGCGACTGGTTCGTACCTGAGTCCTTCCCGTATCTTTAACGGAACCATTAAATTCAAGTTGTTGACTCCAATCAATAACTTTGGAACCGCTTTGTTGTAACTCTTAACTGGAAGTCCCTTGAGGTGTGTGTATTGCTTCGACAAAAGATCATACGAAAGCGTTTGTGTTGGCAGTGACAAGTCCTTAACTGTTTGAACATCGTCCATAAAAAAAATTCTGTCCTCCAGTCGACGAGATCACTAGCGACAACTTCTTCGACCGATTCTCTACTCGTGTAAACACAACGGTACCGTCACACCATCGACGCCTAGCTCTTCGGCCAACTTGTCTTCAATCAGCGTTAGGGAAGATCCATCATCAAGGAATGCAGAAGTATCCACCGTTCCTCTAGGTCCATGCAACGTAATTGGCATTATCCTGAAGAGCAACGACTGGTTAGCCAACCGATGTGTTTGGTTCTCCGCGGTACTCATCAAAGGCTGCACCTTCGTACCCGAATTGCTGCGTGAGGAATATATAAGTGGATGATGGCGAAGTTCACAACCAGCGATGCCAGATGATTTTCTCAAAGGTCTGTATGTTTATCAAATTAAAAAGTCTGTATTTGTCTGTACACTAGAAAAACTTATCACATTGCTTTTTATGTATTCCTCATAGCAACTTGTTATCTACACATAATTTTTTCGGTAATTTACAATTGTATTTTTTAACCATTTGAACTCAAATTGCTACCAATTTAGAAGAGAATTCATTTAAAAAGTATTAGAATGCAACAAGACTGTTTTAGACGAGGTTATAGAATAAAATTACCGAAATATTTTGTTTACTACCCTACTACTAATATTTTCAATGCCATGAAGTTACGGTAAAAAAGCAACAAAATGTAAGCAATACAATACCTACATATGCTATTGCACAAACGAATTAAAATGCGAAATATGATGCACCAATGCACAGTGGTCCAGTTAGCTACTTTAGGCGGACATGAGATTTTCAATGGAAATTTGTGGTATTAAAGCTTTGGTTTTTTCTCAGAATTTGTTGCAAACTTATTGTACTACAATTAGTATGAAATTATTTTTTTCTTGCATTAAACGCAAGAATAGGCTTTGAAGCTAGACAAAAAATATGTTCTACAATGTTTTTTATAATAACAATTTCTACAACTTTATTGAGCATACCATCTCACGATATTAGCTCATGAAAGAGTTAAAGTACGCTAACTGGCTGCAATAAGAATCCATTGGTTAGTATCTAAAATGAATTAATATGTTTTAAAATTTCCGCACACAAATTATTTATTAGACTAATCATACATGCTACTTGCAAAAAAGACGAAGAGCTTGCTTTGTAACTTTGGTGGTTCCACTTTCGTTTTGATGAATTTTAGCATATTCTTTAGACGCAAGAATTCCTTGCATCATAGTTGTGTCCATCCTGTTATGCAGTTTAGATTTGTTTAGGTTGAATAATGAAAAAAATCCTTTCCACTGCAGCCCAGGAGTGTGGCAATAAAAGTAGGATTGGTATGATTCGTCTGAAATGTGGAAAAGCAATTTCAAGGAAAAGGACTGTAAAAACATCACGTATACCAGAGAGAAAAAGATGATATCGACAAATAACTCAATGGGATTTAACTACAGAAGTAAAGAGTTGAGTAAAGGTAACGCCGTTAACGCCAATGGTAAAAAGCAGGTACGGATTGAGTTCATAAAACATTTTCGACAGGCAGAGACGTACCAAGTGTATGCACTTGAAACGGGCTTAGCCTATTTTTTGACAAAATTTAGAATCATCTGAGTAAAAATCTGTATTAAATCTGTATGTAAATACAAATGTCTGTATAATGTCTGTAGTCTGTATGAGGTCTGTATGGCACTTCAAAAGTCTGTACAAATACAGACATGTCTGTATATCTGGCATCGCTGTTCACAACCATTGCACAGTTTCTGCTGTGGTGTGTTTTTCTCGCAAATCTTTGATTTTACGGAGCCTGGTCCTAGGGGTTTCTGCACCAAAAGATATTTTCTTCCTTCCACCAACATTTTTCTTCGGAATATTATTCAAATTGAGTTTGAATCCAGCCATTTTGAATGTTTCAGGAAAAACAAACTCTTTATGCGGTGGCACTTTGCGTATCGTGATTCAATATTTGATAGTAGCAAACGTAGTGAGTTTTGAACGGAATCAGAAAACATTTTATTATCAGGACATGTTATTTTCTTCTTCACATACGATGCCACATCACCAAGTGGAAGATTTTGTAGGAATAATTCTACTATTTCTCGTACGCGAATACTGCACGCTGATAATAAAATTACTTGAATGAATTCCTACTGGATTAATTAAAATAACCTACCTTGAGCCATAGTGATCTGTAGAAGGCACCAACCACAAACTAGAAGTAATCTGCCAAAAGAACCAAAAGGGTAAACCAGCGCTTCCAAACGGTTGATAACTACACAATTATTATGACATTTGACGTTTGAGATTTGAAGTTTTGAGGTGTATTCAAATGTAATGGGGAAAGTCGTGGTTGCTTTGATATTTCATCAACATCCGTGCACTCATGGACATAGAAAAAATTACTGTGAGGCACGTTTTCAATATTCTCGTGAAAATGAGTGAGGCAACATCAAAACACGGCTAACAGTAATATCAAAAAGGCAATAGAATTATGGCAGCGTGCACAGGCTCATGCTTCAACATTTGCTTCGATGATGACCCCTTGGTTTTGACAGTGAAGTAAACAAGTATGTGTGTCAGCGATCAATCGTATTCGTCGACACACGAATACAAGTGCAGAGGAATACTTATTTTCAATTGACTTTTATAGCACACTATCTTTTACAAATTAAAAATAAAGATATTCGAGGTGAAAAAATAATTCCATTTGACATGTTGACATGAAAACATATCAGATTTTGTACAATGGAATGCATATGTATGTATACGCAAAAAGCAATTATAGCATTGAGTTCGGGCTAATATCATCAAAAGTTTAAAATACGATATCTCAAATATATCAAAATATGTATCGGGCAGAATTTCAGAATTGAAAGGTACCATATGGTACTTTCTGAAACATGAGTAATTTTTTGCAACAACTTGCAATTTTTTGAGAAAATTAATTTTGAAATTCATGATATTTTTCAAAGTTTTGGCAAATATTTCGCTTGTTATGTCCCAAAACTATGCGAACATTTCCAAAACATACGCAAATTATAAGGTTCAACACATAAATGGTACCAAAAATAACATATTTGACGAAAATATGAAAATTAGTAGAAAAAACGTAAATTTCAGTTAAATTTTACAAAACTAATCGTAACTTTGTTATTTGTAGACATAGAACTTTGATGTCTTCGGCAAATTATTTTATGTTCTACAACTTTGCCGAAGACATCAAACCGCTAGAAGGCGAAATAAAAAAGTTAGTATCGCAGCGCCGCCCTTGCGGTGAAAATTGGAACTAATTTTGATTACCAAATTGTGGCGCAGATAAAACTGAGCAACAATGCTGAAGCAATCATCTTGATAAAATGCATGCTCAAAGCGCTAGAGGTTTTGTCTTGCTAATTTCGTCTCCTGGCCCAGTGTGCATTGGTTCCACAGTTGCCAGTTTTCCTACAACTCCTTCTACCATGTGAGTTCGAAAAGAAAAAGTGTATGTGTAGTGGTGAATGATGGTCTGAAGCGCGATGTTTTGACCTATTTCATTCTGCTTTTGATTTACCGTTCGGATCCGGCAAACGAATCATTGAAGGCTTATAACAGTCAAAAAGTGCATTTATGGATTAACCTTTTTCTCTAGCTGAGCATTTTCTGAGAACTTTTGCCCTCTGGCCACCGACGGATGTTCTTCCATCCGCTCAACCAGCAAACTAAATTGTTTGCGGTTGGTTACTCGAATACTAAAATTGAATATATTGATGAATAAATAACTTTCAATGAGCAAAAAAACTTACCGTTTCACTTCCATTTTTCTTTTTGAATCTGTTCTCGAGTGCTTCTGACGTATCGACAGAGCTCGCGCGAAAATCTTACACGAATCAGGCTTTTGACGTTATACATCGACTATGGGAATACAACGTAAGTTCATGTGAGTTCATTTGCATCGACAATTGTCACTCCGTTCGGATACGGGAATCGCGTGACATACACGAATCGAGTAAATTCGCGTTGCGCGACACGGAGAATAAACACATATATCTAATTATTTGGTATTGGTAACTTCATTTAAACTGAAGGAAGATATTAATCATTATAAATGAGCTTGCATGAGCAGCTTCGTTTAATTTTCTAGTTAAATATCAACTTCAATATTTCTTCTTCTCTTCTTCTTTTTTTCCTGCTCTTTGTTATATTCAGTCTTTCGGTATATTCGGTCTTCAAAATAACTTAAATTTAGGGAAACAAATAAAGTCCACAGTCCATTTAATCGCGTCTACAGAAACACAGTGAAAATGAGAAAAGTGATCAACACCAGGTACTTGGTTAGAACTGTACCCATCCCACCAGATGCTATCTGTCTCTTTTCGTCAATAGTTCATCAATTAACGGGTAAGTTCCGTAAACTAAAAACTAAAAATTAAATATTCAAATATTTATTCAAATATTTATATAAATACCACACCGTCCCATTTTAGACCTATATTTCTCGCACGGAACCCATCAAGAAGCAGTACGAATAATGCGTCAAGAAAGTATGGCATTCATCGAAGCGCACAAAGATAAATACCGGAACCACATTATCATTGAGGCAATAGGTAGAGGACAAGAATGGCCTGAACTTGAAGATCAACAAAATATCTTGATAAATAAACACATTGATGAACTGAAAAAGAACGGAGTATGGGGAGGTTCAGAAGTGATTGCAGCACTCCGGGACATGCTAGGAATTACCATCACGGTTTTTGTTGAGCAGTTTGATCCCTTACACTTCCAGGGAGATGACGATGCAGAAATCGTTAACATCTTCTTCAACGGTGTGGATCATTACGAAAGTGTGGTCGAAATTGATGATCTTCAATCAGACAGGTTTGGAGAGGCGATCGAGGAGGAAGCGCATGCCGATTTGCGAGGCCGTCTAACTAAGTTTGATAACGACAGGTTGCTGGTGCAAGCGAAACGTCCTTGGTTTAGTTCAGAGGTGACTGAAGGCAACAGACCGAATGTGAATATATTAGTATCTGACAGACGAGGTGTTGATGTGAACTATTGATATTTTGAGAGCAAGGCAGATGTACTAAGGAGCTCAGTTCTTCTAGAAGCAAGGAATAGCGAGTTTTTTCCAACGCAAAGTTGTTCAGGGTTAAAGAGACGGGACGGAATATCGGATCAGAAGCTATGCGACAAAGGTTCAAAACCCAGCGGTGACATGGGCTGTGACCGGGTCAAACCGAAGGCGCAATCCAACAACGGTAAATATTGCAAGGATCAGAAAGTGGTCGGCGTGTTATATGACGATATGATTTATCCAGACAGGGAAGGCGAGCGGTTAGGATTTAGGATTTTGGATCCGATACGTCACGGCGTAGCAGACAGGGATTCTGAACATCTCGGACTCGAAGAGTATGACGGTGAAAGATCAACGAATATTGATGCAATGGAATCGAGCGAACTTCAACGGATTACACCCAAAGTGGGTGTTAATCCAGAACTGAATAATACGATCACTGACGAGTTGGGCCGACATTGGCCCCAGCCAGTCAACAGTGACAACGTCAAACAAAAAAATAATACGATTACTGACAGCACTTACATTTGACACGACTCAGAATACAATAGGAAGAAGTATGACGTTGAACTACAAGTAACCTACTCTGATTCCATTGAGCAAACCCGCTTGAATGTGGCCACTATAAACTGTTCTGGTTGCTCAACAAGTAGTAAAAGGGATGACATTGACTTGGAACTTGTAGAACAAGAAGTGGATATATGTGGAGTTCAAGAAACTCGAGTAGCGTGGGAACTGATTGAAACTAAAAATTACATATGACATTGTAGTCCATGTGACCATAAAACAAGTCACCGAGGAGTCGGAATATTAGTCAAAAAAAGTACCTGCAAAAATCTTACGAACTTCTGGGGTGCCTCTGAAAACATATGCACACCCAAAAAGGTGACATTCGTATGAAAATCATAGTGGTTCACATCCCTTCGGATAGTAGAATGCCTGGAACATTTGCATCGCTCTCAAATATTTTGTTGAAGATCCCTATGGAGGACAATTTCATGATATTTCAATGATTTCAATGGTCATATTGGATACACCCAAAAATTGAAATTGTAGCAAAAAATGCAAAATTGCAATTTTGCAGTTTTTGCAATCATATCTTGAGAAATCCGCATGATTCTGAAAAGGCAAATTTGCCCATCATGTTCCACAAAGCTTTTTATGGTATAAACAAAGCCATGCAAGTGTGTGCAAGTGGTTATCGCTGTGTGCCTAGTGCCTCGACAATCGCAGCAACCGTTGGGTTTTTGTTCAACCGTCAACAATTTCTCAATATGGGTGAGACAATGGCACAGAACGCCGCTACGCCGTATGCCTCTGTTGCTATTCCGCTGTCAAGTGTTCTATTTTTATCTGCACTCGTCATCAGACTCCTATCGCCCTCTCATCAAGTCACCATGCGGTTTATGAAATAAACGAAGCCATGTAAGTATGTGCGACCGAAATTTGCTTCATTGTTGTAACGTTGAGTGCCTCAAAAACCGAAGAAACTGTAGGACTTTTATTCCATTCACCTCAACTTGTTATGGTGACTGGATGGTTACAATGAAGAGCCATCATGCTGACGGTCGCGGTTCGACTCTCGGTAGCGGATGGAAATCTTTTTTTTTTGTGCGCCATTGAATTTACTACTACTAATCAACTGTACAACATCACGCACACATTGAATTTTTCTAATCGATTTGATGTGTTGCTTTTTTGCCCACGACCAATGTTGCTTTCTTTCTCCAAGTTGCGATCCATTACGAGAAATGAAACCAAATCATGCGAAATTGCATTACAATCTTGCTTTTTTATTTTGGGTGTAGATCACGATCTGTACTGACCACATGGTCAAATAAAATAGTTTCATCACAAATTGATCACATTCTACTTCCATACGAGACTCAAATACGAATAAAAGAGAAAAGTATCAGGGCTGTCTGGACAAAGAGGTTCCAATCGGACCACAAACTAATCTTAGCAACTGTCAGAAATCTTTCTTACTCTCTAAAAACCCACCAGAAATCAACGGCAACTAAACGTCAATGGAATGTGCAACTGCTGGCAAACGACAAACTCAAAACCGATTATGCTATAGCTTTGAGAGAAAAAATAAATCGCCTCAATGACTCATCAAACACGTAATTGTATTGGAATGGAATGAAGAACATCATTACAGAAGCTGCAACACAAACCATCCCTAGGGAAAAGAAACCACCGATGTCTCCAAAGACCCGCAAGGCATATTCAAATTTGCAGGAGATACTAAATCGACAAAAGCGTTTCTCAGATGTTGATTACTGTCGGGTTGAAGTGACAAGGGCAAGACGTGAATTTGAGCAAACCAAACGTGAGCATATCTGGAAAACTTGGAGAGAGTTCTTCAAAAACATTGACAGTACAGGACCATACCAAAGGCTGAGAAAAACGTTCGAATTTCTAAAGCTCAACAAGAAACAAAAGTGTCGAAAGTCTGTTCGAAATAGTGTAACACAATTTAAATGGCTGGAGTCACTATACGAATCCGTGGTGGAGGGCCAAAACATCCCATTGTTGCCTGAATCGGTTAATGAAATTCCCGCGCCATCCAGTATAGAGATCCAGGACATTTTAAATGGATTCAAGAATGGGACGTGTCCCGGCTCTGATGGAATCAACGTGGAACTTCTGAAGAACGCGCCATAGGAGCTTGTGGACGAAATGCAAAACATTATCGAACAGATCTGGAAAACTAATTCAGCACCAGAGGAGTTTTCCAACACTGTGCAAATTCCGATCCCCAAAAAAAATGCACCAAAAGAAACTACAGACTTTCGCCAAATTACTTTGTGTAATGTTTCATATAAGGTCATTGCTACTTATATATTAAGAACGCTTGACGATTCTATGGAGGAGTTGCCATCTTACCAAACAGGATTTTTGAAAAACAGATCTGTGGAGGACCACATCTTCACATCAAAACAAGTAACAGAAGAGTTTTGGAACCATGGTGTCACTGTCTATGCACTTGCTTTGGATATAAGGCAAGCATTTGACTCAATAAGCCATGGATCAATTATTGAGGCTCTCCAATCGCTGAACGTATCAAACTATTTGATAAATAGAATAATAAATTTATGTCTTAAAGAAAAGACCTGTCTCCAGTGGCAGAATCAAAGAACCCCTAGAGTTACAAAAGGTAAGGGTGTAAAACAAGGCTGTCCCCTTTCCCCTCGACTATTTACAATAGTACTTCACTGGATATTGACAAAATTGAAGGCTATTCACCCGGAAGTACAACTGGCGCATGAGCGGCAACTGAGAACACCCCTAATCTTGGCCTATGCAGATGACCTCATGATTATTTTCAGAAGTATTGATGAACTTGACAAGATCGTAGGAACGTTAAGAGTTCTGCTCCAGGAATTGGGGCTATTGATCCATCCTGACAAATCCGAACTGCTAGTTCGAGATCCGTCTTCAACAAAAGTAGCAGTGGAAGATACTTTCAGCATTGGTGGAATGCAAATGACTTCTAAGACTGCTTGTAAGTACTTAGGAATATATTTGACGGCCACGGTTAATCGACCTTTGGCAGTAAAACAAAGATGCTGGCAGGGTGTTAAAGTATCCAAAGCAATTCTTCCGTTTCTAATGAAAAATACAGTACCTTGGGACATTGGAAGACAAATTTACCACTCTGTGGTAGTACCCACGGTTATGTTTGGTCTCAACGCAATATCTTTGACGTCCCGAAACAGGAGATCATTGCGTCATTTTGAAAGGAAAACAGTTCAAGAATGGTACACTGCTTGTGGGGGTGTAACAAAGGTATCTACGAGTAAGCTACTACAAAACCGTACGATAGTGAAAAAGATAAAGCTAAGTAGGATTTCTTACTGGGGACATATTGTTAGAAGGCAACAAAACCACTTGCTACAAGCCGCATACAGCTTCAATCCCGAAGGTCCTAAAAGAAAATGCCGGCCATGTGACACATGGAACCAAACTCTAGATAAGGATCTAGCTTCGATGGGAAAGGCTAGAGCAGATTATGAAAGACTTTTACAAGACAAATGTAAGCTCAAGAAAGCAATAGGTAAACTTTACGCAGTTGAAGACCTATCAGATAGTGAAGAATCCCTTGACAGAAAATAGTGGGTTAAATTTGTACTATGAAGCAGCATATGCTCAATATATTTATGTGTAAAAACAATACTTTATGTATTATCTTTTCTCACCTGTTTGCTTCTAACCTGGTATGTATTTCTCATGTCCAAAATTGGTGTTTGCATATATTTTGCTTTTATTTTACACGTTACCAGTACATACTAACCACACAGTGTGATCTGACAAAAAATATCACGGCAACAGCCATAACGAACAAAGAAACCGAAACTATTGCAAAAGCCTTTGTGGAGACCATTGTTTTAAACTATGGAATACCAAAAGGGATTGTAACAGACAAAGGTAAAGAATTCTAGGGTTTTTTTTTTCATTAGGGCGAATCTACAGTTGAGAGATTCTCTCTGGGCTCGCTCTCTTTCATACATAAACCAATCACCTTTACTTTTTTCATTCTACTATTTGTAGAGTATGCTAGCCAGCACTGTTGTGTTTCGATCTGTACTAAAGAATGCCTCGTAAGTTTTATAATGGCGCTGTAATGAATGAAAGAGAGCGAGCCCGGAGAGAATCTCTCAATTGTAGATTCGCCCTAATGAAAAAAAAACCCTAGAATTTATGTCAAATTTATTTTCTGACGTATGCAAATTGCTAGAGATTGACAAGTTTAATTCGACAGCCTACCAACATCAAACGATTGGTGGATTGGAGAATTCTCATAAAAACCTAGGAAATTTCCTTCGAATTTTCAGTGAAAACTCACCTTTTAATTGGGACGATGTAGCAAGTACGCTTTATTATTTATTAAACGTCCCTGGATTTGTTACAGCTGTATGTTAAAAGCTGCTTTGTTCAATTTAATAATATTAAAATTGTAATATATTGTTCATATGGTTTGTTGCATGAAATTTCGTAATTTAGTTTCAAAATTAATTTATAAATGTGTTCACCGCCAAAGGAAGATTGATCTGTATGGAGTTACACTTGGCATACAAATTTAAATGAGTGTGCACTACGTCTCTCATTGCACTATTTCGTCCCGAGTACACTATTCGCTCGAGGTTCGTTTCCAAACCAGACTCTGTTTATAAAAGAACCTAACAGTTGGAGCAAGGCAGCAGATTGATAAGGAAAGAGAGGTAGTAATTAAACAATTGGTAGAGGAAGCCTGTGACAATCGTGTTTTGAAAAGGTCGTTGAATTGCTTCGGAAATTTAACGTACTTCCGGTCACGAAGATCGTAGAAATCACACCACCTGAACATTTTTGACCCTTATTTTATACAAAACGATTCCAATGTTAGCAAACCCCATGCCTAGTGAAAAGAAATCAATAATGATAGTTTTTTTTTAAACTAGTTCGTTTATTTGATAGGCTCAAGTGCGATAGCTTTACGGAGCCGATGATTCATTGCATTTTAATATAACGAATGACTTTACACTAGAGTTAGTAGTACCTGGGCCGTTTACTCCCGGTTTGCCCGAGGTTAAAATGGGTGATATTTTTAGGGAGATGAATTGGACAACGGAACATGGAAATAGGAATTTGGATACGATAGTGGTCTCATCAGATAGTTGTCGCCAGCACTACAACTTGCAATATGGCCAGGACTCCCTTTGCGTGTTCGGCCGGGTGTATCAATAATGATTGAAACTTAAACATTTTTAACTATTGATTATGATCAGAATAACAGAATAATAGACGTAAATTGTTCTCTATGTAGCGATAGAACCCTTTTTTTATTTAATCAACCATATTTATTTTCAACTTTGAAAAAAAAAACATTGTAATACAAACTTTCCATTAAATTCCACATGGGATACATTGATTTAAATATGTTATAAATACGTTCAGCTCGATGTTTTGGCTTGGCTCAGTAATTATTAGCATTATCAGCTATGAATGCTAAAGTTCGGTTTACTTTTGATTTGATTCTTCTTGTTGTTTACTGTTAACTTTAGACAACACTGCTATTTTCTGCTACAAGCTGGTTCATTTCACGTTACAGCCATTTTATCATTTCTTTTGGGTTTTTTCGAAACCTGTTCGGGTGGAATGAAAGATTTTTAACCGTATGCATAACCATGTTCTTCTTTTGAAGCGTGTTCACTTATTACTTATGTAACTGTACATTAGTAGTGAATTTATTCGAACCTCGATACGGAGGTGTCATTTTTCATTTATTTATGATTTAGTTGATAGATAGAGATGATTGCTTTGAAATACTCAGCAACCCCCTTTTTCACGGTAAATATCTCAAAAATGATTTTTATTATTGTGAAACTTGAAAAAAAATGTGTCATATGAAAAACAGCACTAATTTGTTAATTACTCTTTAACTGAAGTAACAATGAACAACATTATTTCACCAACCGGCGACCAGCTCCTCCGTTTAGCACAAAGCTCAGTTCCTTCCGAAATCAACACTGGATCTATTTTCGCAGGGACCTTTCTCCGCGGCGCACCAGCAATCGCTCCTCATAAGCTATCTCGTAGACAGCTCGTTTCATCTCTTCTGGAGAATTCTTGTGAAGTTCCCAGGCTTGATCCAGTTTGCCTCTCAATTCCCGCACCAATGCTTTCGGATGTGGGCCACAGTGAACGGATCGTGTGGTTCCCAACCTTTCCCGCATTTCATTACTCTTTGGACAGACAAGAACGTTGATGGGATCATTAATTTTGAATTCACTTTTCACTATGGCAGAATGGGATTTTAATTGTTTATGTATCAGATGATGCTCCTGCGTTTGATCCGTGGTGGCATCGTTCATTGAATCAGAATCACGCCTTATGTTATTTCCAAGAAAAGGTTTATATTTCTCAATTTTTTTGTTAAACTTTTCGACGCGTTTATCCAGTTTAGGTTGTTGTTCCATTCCACCGCTGAAAATTCTTCTGGGCGCTATTCGTTCCAAGTGGGCACGTTTTTCATACATGTGCTCTACCTTCTTTGGATGAGCCTTGATATGCTCAACCATTTTATTACGCAGATCAGACCCATTGTTGATTTGTAATGATTCACGCTGAGCCGGATTTAGCTGAGCTACGATTGCATCCAAGGCACAGGTATTCGTTCCCGAACGAGTCACTGAGATGTTGGGATCCAATGGACAGAAGTGTCCCAAAGGGTGTTCTTTCGAGGGTTTGAAATGTTTGATCGCCACTGGTTTGCCTGGTAATTTACTGCCAAAAATTTGCTTCAAGTTGCCTTTTTCGTCAAATACGTGGATTGGAGCATTCACTGCACCGGCAGAAAGAGCCAAGCTTGTTGTGTCGTGCAGATGTCCGTCTTTGGTGATGATTTCAATCATTTTCGTGGATTCCGTACCTAGTTCTTGAGGTGACGATTGATAGTTACTTGTTCTCGTTGCATTGGCCGCTGCATTTGATTCACTTCTTAGATCTCGTTCGGATTTTATCTCATTTCGAAGGTTAGTAACTGATTCTTCCATGCTGTGGAACAATCCATTAGTCACATGCGCAGTCACACGGTTTATAGCTGGATTTACAATATTTTCCTGGATGGAAGCTGTCAGTTTGGCAGTAATCGTACCTTTGAAAGTATTAGCAAGGGTTTTCGGAGTGGAAGCTTCTCGGTACATTGATCGTAGCTTGGCCCGTGATTCGGCTGACACCTTTGAGCTGTAGACAGTATCTTCCCTTATCTCCTGAACATTAATATCCGTGCTATCACAGTCAACATCAGGAGCTTTCGCAAATATTTGTTCACTATTTGCCTGATTAGGTCGAACAGTCGATTGGGAGTTTTCACCTAAAGTTTCGTTTGAACTATCAACGACCTCTTTGTTGATTTCACCATCATATTTGGACACAACTTTGTTGAATTTCTTTATGAATTTATCCGTGTACGTGTTTAGTTCGAGCATACATTTTCCCACCCCTACAACATCCATGACACTCGAAGCATGTGGAATTGAGCCAGCAGCCACTCCTTTTGCAATTTTTTTGAACATATCAAGGCATTGGTTGATCTCTTTGTCTTTCAAAAGCTTCATGCCTTCTTTGATGAACAGCTGTTTCCAGTAGGATGAACCGATACGCTCGTCTTCTTCCAATGCCTTAACAACTAAAGTATTTGCCGATAGTGCCCTGATTAGAGCATCACTCACGCGGCCGCTAATTTCATCTTCAAGATTCTTCATGAACACCTGATCAGTGCAGTATTTCCCTGCCTCGATCAAGCAATCCTTGACCATTCCTTTCCCCAATGCAACTCCCATTTCTTTGATGGCCAACTTCACACCACCTTGGGGACCAACCACTCCTTTACCGATATCGTAGCATGTCCTGGAAACATCTTTAAGGCCGAACTTAAAAGTGTTCAGTACTCCTTTTCCGGCTAGATTGATTGTACTTACTCCAAGCGTCCCAGCTTCCTTTGCGGATTTGATTGCGTGCCTTATCGATGCAATTCCGGAGCAAACGATGGAGACCGCGATACTGATCACTTTCTGAGTTGCCCAAGCGGCCCAGCTAAATGTTCCTGTGATGGCAGCGGTGGCGGCCACAATCAAATCTGCAACACCCTCTACTATTAGACCCAAACCTAAGGATCCACCAGTATACATTACTATTAGACATCCTACAGCAATTTGGGCGATGCCAATTAGTGCAACTGCTATGATACTACCCCAAGGTCTCGGAAGCTTCTCTTCGACCGTGAATAAGCTCTTCAGGCCATTGCCGTATGCTTCGCGAATTGCTTTATCGTGCTTCTCCGTTGCCTCACTAAATAAATCGTACATATTTTTCAATGTAAGCTTAACATTGTTGTCATTCTTCTGAGCAGTCTCAACGACTTCACAAGCCTGCAAGATGAAATCCTCTTGTTGACTGAGAACATCCAACTGATGTTGCACGTGCTGTGATGTTTGCTCCAAACAAGCAAGTTGTCCGATTAATGTATTGAAAGTTAACAGGCTCGGACGGTATACCGACTTGATCAGATCTCTTGCCTTCTTCAGCTCCTTTAGTGCTTTCTGTTGTTTGTCCCCTTTATTCTCGGAATAAGAAAGTAAAGCTCGAGCCTTATTATATCGTGCATTCAGAGAATAGACAGGATCCAGATCAATTGCTCGATCAAAACAATCAAGCGCTTCTTCGAGCTTTTTCGCATCCAATTCTTCGTTCCCTTTGAGCACGTAGAAGAAGGGATTCTGAACGAGCTTATTGTCATTGGCTCGTTGATAAAGATCATGCTCGAATTCTCCCTTGAACATGGAGACAGCTTCTTCCGATGATATCTTGTCATCGTCAAAATGCTTGCTTTTCAACCAAAGGCCCCAAGTTTCTTCAATCGCCTTCCTCTCAAACGCACCCCACTTATATTGCACAGCCAGATTACTGCATCTAGGTTTGAAATATTCACCACTTTTGAATTCATTCAGGATGTCTGAAGGTACCGTTGATGAATGATTGGAGCAAAACTGGTTCAATACATTCTGAGCGTAGCGCTCCCGAAATGCTGGTAACTCGATAGCCACCTGCTCGGCAGCTTTCTTTCGCAGCTCTCGTAGGTCTTCTGCGGTCAGTTTTTCACGTTGTTCCTTACTAAGACTTTTCAAAGCTACCTGCTCTAAATAATTTGGTGTAACCTCAGACCATTGAGAAGCCTTTTCAGCAACCTTCCTAATGTTTTCATGATACTCTGAATAATCAATCCAATTAGCCTGCAGCAAAGACCATACATGCAGTTTTATCGAATCGTCCATGCTGGGAAGCAGGTCATTCTCCAACAAACAAAATCGTTGAAATAGACTATCCTGAACGAGCATCCTTTTGGCATCATCTAGTGCTCTATGCTTGGCCTCAGTCTCCTGTATTTGTCGGACCTTTTTCAGCCCCTCTATTGACGTATTGTTACCATCGTGTATAATTAACTGAGCCATACCTCGTTTGCCCTCGCGAGCCGTACGACCAACGTTCTGCATTTCAACCCGAAAGCTCTCTGGCAGAAACGTTACCAACACGCACATACCTCCGTTCTGTTCGACATTTTTTGACGTCTTGAAATCCGTTCCACGACCTGCAATGTTGGTAGCTATGATGATCTCACCCGAGTTGATCGTGTTCTTTTCGAAACTTGCTTCTTCTCCCGTATAGATGAATATCTTATTGGCATCACATTTCTTCTTCAGCATATTGTGAAGATGTCCAACTTGAGTGATGTATTTGCAAATAACCAGAACTCCCCGGCCATTTAGAGCGTGGTACATTGCATTCTCCTTTACACTTTGGTACCATCTACCTTGTGTTGAAAGAACCAATGGTGCAAGTTCCTTGCACCGATAACCGGAATTCTCATTGTTGGCAATGTCTGTGGTCTTGTATGGTGGAACCACTGTCATGTCTGTGCTGTACATTTCTCTCAAGAAGTGCTGCGTAGATTCCTCCCCAAGAGTTCCAGTTAATCCGAAGATATTGGAACCGTATCGTTTGAAAAAGCCAACGTTGGAAATAAAATTGGTCGATATCCCTTCCGGGTCCATTTTCAAACCTTCTTTCAACTGCAGAAACTGCGTCAGGCCATCGCTCCAAACCATATTAGATTGAAGCTCACCAGTTTCATTATAATTTACCGGCACAACTTTATCGTGCACTATAGTGTAATGGGCATTTCGCTTGTAAGCCCATTCCGCGAGTATGGCGTTATTTGCCCAAATTGGAATCTGATTTAAAGCAAAGTTCCTCAAGTGTTCAGGAATATCAATGACTGGGTCACGGGCATTCCACGGTAGCTTGACTAGCTCCTTCCGCATCTTCTCACAATCTTTCATCAACTCATCCGTATCTTTTCCTTCTTTCTTAGCAATCTCTTCTTCAATTTCCATAATTTGTAAATTCAATGTTTGATACTCGTCGTATTCGCCTCGCTCAGTATCCGTGATTTTTCGAAGCAATTTTCGTAGATGATCCTCGGTATGTTTGAGGATGAATTGCTTCTTATCGCCCACTTCTATGCTAACAGTCTCCCAATCTTCCCCAGAGTACAGTTTTATCTCCTGTCCAACTACTTCAAAATCCTCCGCAATGAAAAGCACATTTCCATTGATCGAAATCATGTGATTATTTATGTAGTGTATATGCTGCCAAATGACGGCCAATGGGACTTCTAGATGGGTCATTCCAGGATTTTCATCTGATAGCCGGACACTGTGATTTCGACTGTCAAACAACATACTGTCCACTTCGTCGACTATGACCACTTGAAACTTCCGACTTCCACGGCAATCATTCCCCAAGAATTCTGAACGGAGAATGTCTCCTTGGAAATCTGAAGCAGTTCCATAGACAACATCACAGCGATACACAACCTTTTTATCTCTATCCGGACTGTTTTCATCCACCGTCAAATGAAACATTTCGAAGAATGGTCGTTGTCTTTTCACTTCAGGAATAGACAATTCCGTTGACGTTGTTACAACGTCGACTTTCACTCCTTTCAAAGCATGTATCACGGCCAACATTGCTACAATAATAGACTTACCTTCACCGGTGTTGATTTGAGCAAGACGACCTCGCCCTTCATCAGGGTCAGCCAACATCAACAACGAAAGAATCTGTGTAGATCGCGGTGAGAACTTATGAAGGAGTTCAACGGCACGGCAAACCACAGAAACGGTTTCTTCCAGCGATACTTGATTCGGACTGGATTTCACAAAACTTGCCCAAAGTCGTATTTCCTTTTCCTTCCAATCCGATACGGGTTTTCTAGTGAGTTTTTGAAACGCTTCACTGTTGGTTTCCATCATGACTGAACAGATACTGTCAGATTCGGTGACTTGCGAAGAACAAATCTGCAACAAATCTGCAGCTCTAGAATACGCCAACTTGACTGAACTAATCTTGCTTTTCAACTGATGTTGATGAGAATCGCTGAGTTGGGTTCTCTCGATTAACTCATCTACGGTGTATTCATAACTTTTGCCAAAAATTGACGAAACGATAGCCTTGTCAATTTTCTCGATAAATTTCTCCTGGTCATTTCCCGCCATAATATCGTTCAACTGATCCCATATGTCAGCGGTGGTTTGATATGTCAGGATATGCTCTAAGATAGTAACAAATTCGGGCATATGTGATTTCAAAACATTCTTGTTTATGTCGATAAAATCTCTTATTTTGCCAGTGTTTTCTTTTCTCAAAAGACTTCCTAGATTTGCATCAACGTCACGCGCAGCCTGAGGAAAAAGCTCGTAAATTGTTTGTAATAAGATATGATACTCAAGTTCCTGGATCCAATTCTTGGCACAATCCTCATCGTTTTGCTTCTGACCGATGATGTTCAGGACAACTGGATGAGCAACATTTTCATTTTTAACTTTAAGTAGCAAGTCACAAATTAATGATTGGTTTTGAACTTCAACGATAGCATTGAGAAACTGTTGAGTCATGAAACTGTTCCACGGTAAGCTCACTAGTAGTTCAACCAACTCGTCAAACGTTGTTTCATCGCAATCCCTACGCAGCATTCTTCGTTTGATCCAGCAACGTTTCAGTTTGCGATACCAAAATGTCTGCTCGTCACAAATTATGTTCATTCCCTCCGATGGTATACTGAGAACCATATCCAATATGTCGTTTATATGTAGCAATGTTAGATCATGAGTCAACTGTTTCGTTCGAAGTGAGTACAGGAGTTTTCGACGTTCTTGCCACCCAAATGATTCCCTCACATCTAACCAATAGTTTTTGAAAACATCGAGTAAAACCTCGTCTACGTTTCCATCAGGGTACACAATGAGTTCGAATACCAAACTTTGTTCGATCCACTTAATCACTGGATAGCGTTTCACAATTCGAGTCTGTAGTTTACCTCCTCGACAAACGTACTCCAATAGCTGCTGCTGTAGTTCTAAGTTCACCTTGCTTAAATTTCTACGAACGGCTTTCGACAGCTGCGAAAAGGCTGTATGCTCAACGGTTTGCGCGATAAGCTTATGTCTACATTCTTTGCGCATTTGTTTACGATTGTTTCGTCTTGCTAGGCGTTCCAATTGCTTTTTAGTTTTCTTCGCTTCTTGGTCGAAAATTTCAGCATTGTTCCTACGATTACTTTCCTTGTCTATTGCTCGATTGAATAGACGCTTGAAGTCTTTGACCATGTCCTTTTTTAATTTAATTAACAGGACATCAATTATTTTAGTGGAGTTTGTTTGAAATACTTCAACTTGCTTATTCCAGGTCTCCGAGATTATACGATCATTTTGGCTATCATCGATAAACTCCCCTCGCGCTCCGTTAAAACTTTCAAATAGCAACCGATAGTCAAATACTTTATGATGCGGTAATGGATTTTCATAACCTGTTTGCGTAGTGATAATAGGACCTTCTTGTTGAATGGAGTTTGCTTCAGTATGATTGATCTCATTGCACGATGTTTCTTCAACCTCCTCTTCGCTCACGTAATCAATTTCATCATCCCGTATGGCACTTGTTTGTTCTAAGACCTGTTGAAGCGTAGACTTGATTGCTTCTTTCTCCTCTCTCTCACGAACGATACGTAGCTGTTCCTGACGTTCCTGCTCTTGTCGTTCCCTTTCATCCTTCTCGCGCCTCAAGCGCTCTTGTCTCTCGCGTTCCTCCCGTTCCCGCTGTTCCTGTCTTTTCCTTTCACGTTGCTCTCGCTCCTGGCGCTCTTGCTCAAGTCGTTTCCTTTTCTGCCGCTGCCTTTCGAGTTCTTCTCTTTCGCGTTGCAGTCTTTGCAGTTCTTCCTGCTCCTGGCGTTCCCTTTCTTCCCTCTCTCGTCTCAAGCGGTCTTGTCTTTCACGTTCCTCCCTTTCCCGCTGTTCCTGTAATCGCTGCTGTCTTTCCCTTTCACGTTGCTCTCGCTCAAGTCGTTCCCTTATCTGCCGCTGCCGTTCGAGTTCTTCTCTTTCGCGTTGCAGTCTTTGCAGTTCTGCCTGCTCCTGCCGTAGGCGCTCCTGGCGATCCCGTTCCTGCTGCTCTCGTCGTTTACGTTCTTCGCGCTCTTCCTGCTCTCGTCGTTGAGCAGCTTGGCGGGAGGCACAATTGTGGTCTGCCCGATGGATACACTCATCATAGCATGCCCCATATGGACACTCGTAGTGGCAACGAGCGCAGTAATAAGCGACACACTTTGAACAGTTGTGTCCACCACCATGAAGTCCAACTTTACCGATGAACAGAACTTGTGAATTGTTCACAGGTAAGAGTTGAACATGGGAACGCTGCCACCGTAAGTCACGGCTGGTTAAATCATGTATGGTACAAGAATGATCCAACACAACTGGAACATGCTGAAGCTGATAACAACGAGGGATGGATGAATTCAAGATCGTCGCCTGGAAGCTATTTTCTTTCAGCTGGAGAACTGCTCGAAATCCTTCCTTGGTTGATAACAATATTGTTGATTTGTTCTGCATTTCGGACATCTTTCCTCTCAGTCTGCAAAGAGAAATCAGAAAACAAATAATTTGTAGATTACTTATAAATAGGGTTTATGAGTAGATGAAATTTAGCCTCATGGCTGTATTCTGTGGCATTCGTTCACCACTAAAATCAAAAAAGGGTTTATTGATGTTATTGTGTATAGCTTTTGGGTAGAAAACAGAATGATACAAATATTGATATGCATTGGTGCCACCTTTAGAGAAACGAGGCACTTTTTGCGCCCTCAATAATTATCTAAGGGGGCAAAATCAGGAAGATTCTATTGGACAATTCCTTGACAGTAAGTATTTATGATCAGCTCTGTTGAAAAAATATAAACCGAAAAGGACAGAAGTAAATTATAACATATTCAACAGCAAAGAATCGGTTTCGAAGACGTGGAACACCTGAGCACTTCAAAGTATACACTGCTCTCGAACGCGAACTTAAGAGCCTCATCAAGGCCAAGAAACGGGAATGCTGGCGACGATTCGTGGATGGGCTATCGCGTGAAACGTCGATGAATACTCTTTGGAACATGCCACGAAGACTGCGTAATCGAACTACGAACAACGAGAGTGAAGAGTACTCGGACCAATGGATCCTCATGTTCGCGCGAAAAGGTTGTCCAGATTCTGTGCCGGCACGGATCATTACTCGTGTAGTTCCTTTGCGCTGAACTGGCCGGTTTGACGTGCCGCAAGGGCTCAGTAGGAATTCTCTGCCAAGACCCAAGCCAAGCTAAGAGTCAGTTCCATTGTGGTTATATTACAATAATTAGTTTTTCTACAGTAGTTATCTACATATTTTTTCAGCATTTCCGCATGGAGAAGCTGGTTGACGTAGCCTGGGCAATGATGTCAACTTGACAATTGGGAAGTGAGTGGCTGCGACTGAAGATCATGTACAAGCAGGGCATATTTTCCATTCTCATCTTTGCATTTCAAATTACTTTTGACTTTCAGATTCTAGCACAGTATGACAATTTAATGTTTGTAATGTCTGTAATGCTCAATTTGTTTTTCAGCATTTCAGCATAACATTTGCATTATAATTCTATTTGTGAACTTCAACTACTATTCCATAAAAGGCTGGCATGTGATTATAAGCAGCATAGGATTGTATTCAAATATATGTGAGTTTTTTAAAAGAATTTCCACCGCAGACCACAGCTGACCACTATGTCGGATCTTCTCAGCAAAGAAACAGGCTTCTACTTCATATATAACTAACTTTAATAATCGAATCATCGCGCAGCAAAGACCGATCTCTTGCCTTATCAATTGAGTACTAACTCTTACAATCTAAACAATGTGAGATCTATCCAAAGAGAGTCTCCAAAGAGTCTATATTCAAAATTTAATCATGCACTAGGGATGTTCGCTATTCTTTTTCATTAGACATACACAGTCACCGCCAAAATAAAGTGCCCACTTTTCTCATGATAACGCTTCTTCTCTGAAGTCATTGAAAAACTCATTATATCGTATTCATATATTTTTTGAAAATAAATTTTGTGTATGTAATTTTTACATCCAAACGCCCCTCGTATTAATTTTTTTTGACGTTTCCAAGTGTTTGTTGATCTTCTTACGGATTTCAGTTGTCGGTCAGAAAGATTCAGTGCGAGTTATCTAAATAACCATGGATAATACGGTGGCAAGCAAAACTGTTTTCCCTTGCAGAGCCGAAAATGTGTTATTCGTGACATCGAGAAAGGTGAATGGCATCGCAAGATTGGTGAAAAGTATCGATACAGCAAAGCAGCGGTTACTAAACTTTTCGCAAAGTACAAAACCTATGGTTCAGAAGCTGATCGTCTAGGAAGGGGAAGGAAACGTAGAACAGATTCCCGAACAGATGCCAGAATCATTCGAGAAATTAAGCAAAATCCGAAGGTTACCCTCAGGGAGATCAAGGAAGTGATTCAACAACCGATCGCGGACAGTACTCTACTCAGAAGGATCGCTGAACACGGTATGAAGAGCAGGTTTTGTAAGATGTTGCCTTTTATTAGCAAAGTCAACAAAGCGAAACAACTCAAATTTGCTCGGGAACATGCTCATAAACCTTTAGAACATTGAAAGACTGTTTTGTGGACTGATGAGTCCAAATTCGAGTTGTTCAACAGCAAAAAACGAGCTTGTGTATGGCGTAGACGTGGAGAGGCAATTCATGTTCGACATATCCAGGGCACAGTTAAGCATGAGGGAGGGAACGTGATGGTGTGGGGGTGTTTTTCTTGGGCGGATGTTGGTGCTTTGGTAAAAATCGATGGTATTATGACAGCAGATTCCTACATCGACATATTGCGTGAGAATTTGGAGGTTTCGTTGGTTAAAACTGGGCTGGAAAGCAAATTTGTGTTCCAGCAAGATAATGATCCAAAACATACCGCGAAGAAGTCAAAGGCATTCTTCCGTTCCTGCCGTATTAAACCTATGGAATGGCCCCCAGCGATCTGAACCCAATAGAGAATATGTGATCTTGGATCTTGGATTCATGAGTTGATAAGACAGGAGTTACCAACAAACATAACCATTTTCAAGCTCATGAGAACGCCTGGGAAAATCTTGACCCACAACTCCTGGTGGAGAGTATGCCGAAACGTTTGCAAAAACTGTTGAAGGCCAGGGGAGGACACATCAACTACTCATCAATCAACAGACTGGATCTACAACTAGTTTTTTTTTTTTTTAATAAGAAGTGGGCACTTTATTTTGACATGCATAATTTCTACTATAGTTTGATCTTTCTTGAAGAATTTGCAGGACAAGTGTTTTTTTATGTACCAGATAAGAAAAGTACATAATAAATATGCCATCAAAACAACAAAACTTTTACAGTTTGCTGCACAAAAAGGAGAAACTGGGGTAGGTGGGCACTTTTTTCTGGCGGTGACTGTGTTATATTGTTTGTAATAATTAAATTTGATCACCCCTGTTTGACATCAACTACGAGATACATTGATCACCCCTACATGGAGTGTGATTTCGAGCACGTATCTGAGCGGACCAATAAAGAATATGGACTCGTTAAATAAAGTGTTTAGCTGTCTTTATCCGAGTGTCTTTATGTCCGCCTTGCATAAAACATGGTGTCAGAGTGTTCCGTATTAACGGTTACGTTAAACGTGTGAAATTTACGAGAATAGCTCGAAATTCGGTGGTTAAAATAAAAATTACCAAGAAAGTACAGTCAGACACGCGATGTCAAAGCGATCTTGTGCGTCGGCTCGTTGGTATTTGTGCATACTCGTAGAGTGGTGTGCTTTTGGACTGGTATTTGTATTGAAGGTGTTGCTGCTGCTGCTGCCGCGTGTGGTGTACGCAGAGGACTGAAGCAGGCGTTAGTTCTTGAAGCCTGCTAATTTTGGTGTGGCGCTAGTGACGATTTGAACATTTTAAGCTTAGTTCACAGTGGATTATAATTTCTTATAATATTTCTTCTATAAACCTACTAGTATCAGTAATGTAGATAAAACATTATTATACCTGGCTGAAAAACAATAAAAAAAATACTAACGTTGTGATAATCAATGCACTAATTACAACACGGAAGACTTTATTCTCGAATCAAATTAACGACAATTACGCCATCTTCCACCGCGTATATTGTGTTTGCTGCCTACAGCCTTCAAGAAAACCGAGCTGCACCATACGCAGCACAAAATTTTCGGCTTCACGATTGTTGTTCGTGGATGACAGTCGCTTCAGTCCTGTGGGTCCATGTCCATGGTAAAAATGGAAGAGTTACGTCAGCTTATTACGCAGCAGAATGAAGTGTTTACTGCTATTATGGCACGGATGGCTGACCTGCAGACAAATGCACAGGTTGTAGCACCATCACAGCCTGTTCCTCAGCCCCGCCTTTGTGCCTGGAAGGCGATATGGAAGTGAACTACGATTTTTTTGAACGCAATTGGCAAAACTATGCAAACGCAATAGGTATGAATGAGTGGCCTGCGGGCGAAAATTCGAAAAAAGTGAGCGTTCTTTTATCAGTGGTCGGTTTCAACGTGTGAAAAAAATACTTCAATTTTCAACTGACGGAGGCTCAACGTGGAACTCCGGATCTACGTTAGCAGCAATAAGAGTGGCTGTAGTGCGTCCTCGGAATTTGAACATCGATTTAATGGACTATATTACTGTGAATCAAGAGTCAGAGTCAATTGACGAATACCTTACCAAACTACGAGTACTGGCTAAACCGTGCCAGTTGGGTGATCTGGAAGAGAAATTCATCATATATAAAGTGGTAACTTCCAACAAGTGGCCACACCTACGAAAACGGTTGCTCACCAACAAGGATGTAACGCTGGACAGAGCAATCGACGAATGTCGGCCCGAGGAAGTGTCTACGAAGAAAGTGCAACAGCTGTTTGGAGAAGAGAAAAGCGAAGTGTGTCGAATCCAGTCGAAAATGGAAAAGCAAGAGAAAAGGTGTAAATTTTGAGGCAGCCGGCACATTTTTGAGAAAGGTGTTTGTCCCGCATTTGGTCAGCGACGCCGTAAGTGTAATGGTAAAAATCAGTGGGGTTGTGTACAAGACACGATCGGTTGACGTAGACTACGTTAAACCAAGTGATGCATTATATTGTCAGGGAAATTCTTTGTGGCTATTATTAGCGTTAAAAAGGTTTCAATTATTCGTGCCGGTCGCTTACCCTTATCGATAGCAGCAGTTAAAGTCAGAATATGACGGGTGCGGCTCTTATGGGACATTAGACCAGCGTTTTGAAGCCAGTATGCAAGAAAATTGTACGCTCTTGAGATATTATTTGGTGGCCCTGACAAGGGCCGTTTGGTTTTATGAAGTCAGTGCGTGGGAAAATTCTCTTGTACACTCTTTATAACTCTTTGGTGGCCCTGAAAAGGGCCTTTTGGTTTGAATGATGACACGGTCACGGTTGCACGTTTTACGATGGACTATCTTTAAGGCCATTACTAAATGTTTATTCGTATGTCATACTGTGCCTGAATGGCCTGCGTCTCGGAATTCTCACCATCGCCGGAACCATCTACAATGTTTTGCATCGTTTGGGGGATTTCAGTAACGACAGGCAGCGGAGGAAATTCTATAATACGTACATACAAACATATATTTTGACTGATGCCTTGTCTCCTTTTCAACATTTACCATTTAAATACCATAGCAATTCTGGATTTCATAAAACATTGAAATACTCTAGAATTCAAATTACGATAAAATTCGTTATCAGAAAATATCCGACAGGTTTAGTGATTGTTATGAAAACACAATAATCAATTGCAACATTTTCAGATGTGTAAGCGTCTCTAAAAATGTTCAATGTTCAGGAAGTTTTATCAAACAGAAAATAACAAAAATTATCTTGCAGTTTTTATAAGGTGGTATATAGGGTACATGTCCCTTGACTCAGTCGATTATGTAGCGCACGATTACAATTTTAACTATAACTCATACAATAATTTAGCTAGAAACGATATTCAACTAGTTATACCTTTGCTAAGACACGCTTAACAAGGCGTTTGCTGTACTGGACCATAAAAAGTCGCCAACTAACATTATTGAGTCGACAACTTTCGATGTATATGGATATCATTAAGGATTCTTGTTCGAACCAACTTCAGTAAAGTTTATTTATTTCATCGCTCCGGGCATTTATTTATATTATCGCTCCGGACATTCGGCTATATTTGGTATACTATACGGAATATAAAGCTACTTTATAACATCTAAATGGTGTTATTCAAATCATTAAAATTCCCAATATACTCATTTAGTTATATAGGTGTTGGTATGAATAAGCCCTTCGAAAAATACACAACCGCTCACTCTTACTTTTCCATTGAAAACTTTTATATTCTACATTTTACTATGTGATGAATACATTAGGCCATAGTTGGGAATATAAGGTTAAAAGCGTACCTAAAATATGGCCTATGGTTTTCTTGTGAAATTATTATTCATGTTTCTGTGTGAATATCAGGTAAATTAGTGAATCCATTATGGCTAAAACGTTAAGGAAATCGAAATATGTAAAAATAACTAGAAATTAGAAGAAAAATTAGTAACTTCCATTTAATTCCAACTACCTTTGCTTATCTTCGACAGATACGCGTATTTCGTCTACAATGTGCAGACTTCTTCAGTGTCTCGTACTAATAACTCGACAAGTGCACATTGTAGACGAAATACGCGTATCTGTCGAAGATAAGCAAAGGTAGTTGGAATTAAATGGAAGTTACTAATTTTTCTTCTAATTTCTAGTTACAGGTATTCCACTCAACAGCTCAAACCCTCTAGGATTCATGTAAAAATATATTAGATCTCGCAGAAGAGAGTGAGTTTTATAAAAAATCATTATTCTTTGCTATGGGTATGGGAGAAAAGGTTGGTTAGTATATGATAAATTCTTATAAATATAAAATGAACACCTGAGAAAATAATCACGCATTGAAACATGTTCAGCGCATTAGTTGTATCGATATCAAGTGTAGGTACGTATGATGTAAAAGCACGCGGCGCATGTCATCACCAGAATACAATGAATACTATGTTGAAATTTATTAAGACAGGGAGCGATAACATAGAGAGATATTCAATTGCTATGATGGCATGCACTTTGTCAAATTGATTTAAATTTAATAAATATCAATTTCGAGTTGAAGGACCTTCTCCAGCGTCCCAACTAGTTGTTGGCAACGCATTACCTCTTGCTGCTTTCAATTTCGCCCGATAACTACGAGCTCGCTCGGCATCGGTGCATGGTCGTTTCGGAGGATTTCCCGTTTGTTCGCTCTTTATGCACTTCCTGAATCTGCGCAAGCGTTCTGGATCAAATCGGCTAGGCATTCTCACTTTCACTATGGTTCTCAAAACGTTTTTCTTCCTAGAGGTAGGACTCTATCCAACGCGAATCGTTAACACAACAGAACAACTGTTTATAACACACTACTAATTGGAATTTACAGAGAATGTTGGTTCGGAATATCATGTTCGATATCGAAAATGGGTTCCGTGATAGGGAATTTGTGTGGTTTAAGATATGCGACGAAGGGAAAACAAGTTTTGCTAATACCACTGGCTGCCAATCGACAATTTGAAACGAAAATCCCAATCAAACAAACTCTCAAGCTGAGAATATTAAATTGAAAGTAGCAAAGATGGATTTGTATCTGGTAGGATTTTTCGGAGAAAATAAATCAAAGCACCGGCAGGCTTTGATTTATTTTCACTGATTTTATGGATCCGCTGCATAGCACACTGTTGCCTAGTAACGACTTGGCAAAATCCAATATGACTGCCAATCGACCGAAATGTAAGATAAACTCTTATTCAAATAACACTCTTCAATTAGAAAATGAATTGATTTATTGATTCATCGCGGGTTGCGCCAACCAGCTAGGAAAAAAATTTCACCGACGGAGAATTGTCCTGCTCGCCCTCCATGGACGCTCTCCCGCAAACAGTAGCGTTTTTGCAGTCGTGACGAACAAATCGGCACTGGATTAAATGGCGCACAAACCGAACGAAATGTTAATTTAATTCTTATACAAACAACTCTCTGAACTGCATTGGTTGTCCTCAAAAGGACAGATTATTTATTAGTGGGTTGCGCCAACCAGCTGGGTAAAATTATCCCGACAGCTGGCCCAGCTTACCACTACCAGCTGCCTCTGCGATCAGCTCCGGTACCGGACAAATGAAGCAACTGCCGGCGACCAGCTCCCAGTGACCAGCTCCGCACAGCTTCAATGCTGCCAAACGAATGACGAAATTTTTTTTTACTTAACATGTTTTATATTTCCATTTATTTGTCTTACATACTAATTTTAACATTTTAAGTTTGGGCTCTTCAGCTTTGTTTAATTTTCTGTGTTTGGTGTGTTTAAAGTGTTATGTGTTTTACATTAAATGTTCAGTTCAGCCCTTGGGGCATTGTTTGTTAAAATTTGATAACCTACCTAATCTACAACTAAAACTACAATTTGAAAATGCTTGTGGTGGGGAACCAGATTTCGAATGATCTGGTGATCCGATATCAGGCAACGTGCCCTGTACCGATAGATAGACTCACTAAAGCGATCGTCGAGCATTTTTATCTCGGCCAGACGGTGGACCTCAGATGTTCTTGTCCTCGGAGGGGTGTTCAGGATCATCCTGAGGAACTTATTTTGAACACGCTGAAGTTTCAGGTGATGTGTTTTAGCGCAACTCTCCCAGATTGGCATGCCGTACTCGATGACTGGAAGTATGATTTGCTTGTAGACAGCAAGCTTGTTTTTCAGGGATAATGTAGACCTTCTGTTGATCAATGGGTACAGTAGCTTCAACAGAACGTTACACTTTGTAACAGTTTTGTCAACCTGTTCCCTGAAAATAAGCTTGCTGTCTATTGTAACGCCAAGATAGACAGCTGATTTGGCCCATTCCACCGTTGTGTTGTTTAGTCTTATTTTACAATCCTCAGGCGGAACAAGTCTGGGAGAGTTGGAGTGTGGAAATAGGATGACCTGGGTCTTTGCTGCGTTGATACAGATCTTCCATTCGGTGAAGTATTCTGACAGAACATTCAGGCTTCGCTGCAGTTTCGCTGTAAGCGCTCTTATTACCTTAGTATCATCGGCGAACAACGACAGAGATCCATTTTCAGGGAGTGGGGGTATGTCCGAAGTGAATAGATTAAACAGAAGTGGACCTAGTATACTTCCCTGCGGAACACCGGCGGAGATTTCCTGTGCATCAGACACTGCACCTTGCAGCGAAACACGGAATGTTCTGTCCGATAAATAATTTTTAATTATCTTCACCAGATAGATGGGAAGATTGTATCGATGCAGCTTGTACACCAAGCCATCATGCCACACGTTATCAAAGGCCTTCTCGATGTCGAGAAGTGCCATGGCAGATGATTTCGAAACAGACTTGTTCCGTCTGAGGATGTTACTGACTCGATTAAGTTGGTGAATTGTCGACCGACCACGTCGGAAGCCAAATTGTTCGTCGAGCAAGATGTTCAGCTCGTCGGCAGATGAAAGAAGCCGACGGTGGATCGCTTTCTCAAACAGCTTAGATACTCCTGAGAGAAGTCGTTGGGACTTTGATGGATGTTGTTTACAAGCTCGCTAACGGCAGCTTCGTGTTGACTGACGATGTTTAGTCCAAGATTGTGGGAGCTGACGAAGTGTTGACCTATCTCAACAGCCTTCTCTGCAGGAGTAATTAAGCGATCCGTGGAGCGATTGCTGTCAAGTGGGATCAACGGTGGGATGGGTCTTGGCTTAGTTTTAAAGATTTTTGTCAACTTCCAGAACGGCTTAGCACAATCTGGGAGAGAGCGGATCTTGTCGGAAAAATTGTTGTTTCTGAGGTCCACCATTCTGGCCTTAATGATTTTAGTCATCCGATTGCAATGACTTTTTAAAGTAGGCAAACCAGTTCGCTGGTATTGCCTTCGAATGGCGTTGCGCAATTGAATGAGTTCTTTAGTGGGTCTATCAATGGGTACAGAGTCACTCACCTGATCAATCACCGGTACATGTTGCTCCCGGGCCTGGGCGATCGCTTGCTCGATGCTCTGCAGCTGCCGTTCGATGTCATCAACCGAATCAAGGTGCATGTCGAAATCGATGTTGTCGTCAACGTGTTGTCGGAACCTCTCCCAGCTGGCGCGATGGTAGTTCCATCTGGTAATACGATGCCGGTTGACCGAGGAGCCAACTTCGGCCACCACCGGATAGTGGTCCGAGCTGAGCTCCTGGTGTGCGATCGGCTGGGCGATGTTGTTTCCCATGTTGGTGAGGAAGATGTCGATTGTTGAATGGACCCCGGATCTGCTCAACCGGGTGGGAGTATCCGGGCCCAGGACGGTGTAATGTCCCTCTTCCAGGTCTTCCTGCAGAATTATTTCGTTCCGGTTCCGCCGGGTGTTCCCCCCGGTTGTTTCGTGTTTCGCGTTTAGGTCGCCGGCGATGATAAATTGTCCCTGCCTCCGAGTGAGCTTGCGAATGTCGTTCCGAAGGACCGTTGTTGTTCCGTTAGCGGTGCTGACTTGCTTGGGACAATAAGCCGCGATGATGGTGATAGGGCCGACAGCAGTTTCGATCTCGACTCCGATGGCTTCGATGGACTGCAGCTGGAAGCTCGGAAGTAGTTGGCAGTTGATGTTGTAGCGCAGGGCGATCGCAACTCCTCCTCCAGTAGAGCCGCTACGATCAAGTCGTACAATCCGATATCCAGTGATGAAAATGTTCAGTTCCGGCTTGAGATGTGTCTCGGTGACGATGGCGATGTCGATGGCCTTCCTGTTAAGGAAGTCACCGAGCTCAATGGTTTTATTCCGGATGGAACAAGCATTCCAATTAACGATGCTGATGGTGCGTTTATGGTCCATGCTTGCACAGGAACTTCATCGTCACGAATGTGGCGGCTTTGAGCTGTTCCTCCTTGGAGCGGCAGGAACGTAGTTGGCGGTAGAGCTCTTGAACGAACTTGACCATTTGTTCCGGGTCGTAGAGCTGTCCATCGACGTGTGGTTGCGTGGAGGTACTGCGATTCGGATTGCCCCAGCCTGGAGGAGGTGCTGGGTTGGGGGCGGCGGCGGCAGCCGCGAATCGTTGCTGAACGGATGCTGGCGGGCGGTTTGCTTGGCGATGGTTCAATGGAACTGGTGGTAGATTCGGCACTTGGTACCGGAGCGCCGGGAAGTTCTCCTCATCCATTCGAGGTGGCGGGCGGCGTTGCCCATGCCGAGACTTGGTTGACGCCTGCTTGCGGATGGCCAAATACTCCGCTCGTTTGGGGCAGGCTCGGTTGCTGCCTTCGTGGTTAGCACCACAGTTGGCGCACTTTGATAAGGCACCTTCATCCATCGGGGCACAATCCATGGTGGTGTGCGCTCCGGCACACTTTCCACACCGGGGCTTCATGTGGCAGTTTTGGGTCCCATGACCAAACGCCAGACACTTACCGCACTGTGTCACGTCATGTTGTTTTGGGCGGTACCGGTTCCACTCGATGATGATGTTGGAGATGGCCCGAATTTTCTTGAGCTCGTCGATCGTGACGGAACCCTTCTCCAAATGGACCAGATACAGTTGGTCCCGGTGGTTTGACGAAATTTTTTCCTAAGTGTGCGTTTTATACCCGTCTCAGCTGCATGCGAGACGTACATGGAGAGACGAATGACATGATTGGTTAAAGTCCCTCTCTTATACAACGAAGCAGAAGATGTTGCAAGACGTTCCTTGCTTCGATTTGAAATCTGTGATAGGAAATTTGGTAAATTTACTCTGCAAAATGACATTATACGACATCACCTTGTATTTGCGTTATTTTCAATAGTTTACTATTGTTTGAGAATAATGTTCGACAACTGAATTGGAGCGCAGTAAAATTTCCGACCGATTGAAGAAGAAATCATGTAAATCCATCGTGGATTATTTGAGTTATTCGCGTACAAATCGTACGGTTTTTCGTGACGGTCGCAATATTTTAGATTTTCATTTGACACCCTACCCTTGCCGTAAGACGTAGTCTACGTCAAAACCATTTCGGGAAAATGTGTAAAGAGCAAAAATAAGAAAAGAAATAAGAGGAAAGTGAAGCAGGTGTCGGGGGCATCAAGCGAAACGGACGACAGTGAAGCAGAAAACAGTGAAGTGAAGACGAGCTCGGACAGTGAAGATTTGGAACCAGGACGAGGGATTGGGAAAATTTATAACAATGCCTCTCAGGGAGGACATGTTTTGGCCGACTTGCATCTCAACCAACCAACAAATACAAACTTGTGCTGCAAGTGGTCAATGTCGAGCATCGTCCAGTGCTATCCGGAAATGTATGCGAAATACTAAAACTTGTAAAATTCTGCAACACCGTTTCGTACAAATGACCCGAAGACAAAAGTGATGAATCAAGTGTTTGGTAAGTAAATAAAATCGAAGCAAACAAAATTGTGGAAAAGTACGACAGTGTCTTCGAAGGAATTGGCAAAATCTCCGGTGCGGTATCCTTAGAAATTGATTCAAGTGTACCACCGATCATTCAGCAACCTCGGCGGATTCCAATAGCTCTTCGGGAGAGGCTTTGAGAGGAGTTGAACAGAATTGAAAGGGACGGTATCGTCGTAAAGGAGCAGCGACATACGGCATGGGTGAGCAACATCCTTCTTGTGAACCGTTCGACCTCAGGTGAGTCAGTAAGAATGTGTCTGGACCCTATACCCCTGAACAAAGCCATCAAGTGTCTGCATTTGCAATTCAACACCCTCGACGAAATTCTCCCCGTGCTAGGCAAAGCAAGAGTGTTTTCCACCGTTGATGCCAGAAAGGGTTTCTGGTATGTGGTCCTCGACGAAAGAAGCAGTCACTTAACGACATTCTGGACACCGTTCGGAAGGTATAGGTGAGTCAGGTTACCATTTGGAATTTTCTCGGCACCCGAAATTTCCCAAGCAAAGCTGCATGAGGTCATTGACGGCTTGGACGGGGTTGAGTGTTTAGCTGACGATTTGTTGATCTTCGGTAGCGATTATGAAAGATCATAATCGTTGTCTAGAAAGGCTGTTGGCTCGACTGCAACAATGCAACGTCAAGCTCAATCGACCGAAGCTTGTTCTCTGTCAGTCATCAGTGAAGTTTTTTGGCCATACTCCTACCGAGGGTGGCCTGAAAGCAGATGAATCAAAACTCGATGTTATCAAAAACTATCCTCCGCCTAAGGATCGTTAAGAACTCAACCGATTTTTTGGCATGGTCAACTATTTAAGTCGATTCATCCCTAACCGGAGCGCCAACTTACACATCATTCGTCGTTTAATCTCCGATAAAGTAGAATGGGCCTGGGATTGACCGAAAATGCTGAGTTCGAGAAAGTAAAAGCGTTGGTTGCTGATGTAAATACTCTGCTGTATTATAACAGGGACAAACCTTTGTGGGAGGAATGCGACGCTAGTTCGTTCGGTCTGGGCGTTATCGTGTATCAGGAAAACGAAGTCATTTGGGTATGCTTCTCGTACGCTCACTCAAACCGAGAAAAAATATGCCCAAATTGTGAAGGAGTTGCTGTCGGTACTTTTCGTCTGCATCAAATTTGACCAACTTATCAACAAGATTAACACGAAGACCACTGTCAAAACTGACCATAAGCCGTTGATCAACGTGTTCAAGAAGCCACTCTTAATGGCACCGAAGAGGCTCCAACACATGCTCCTAAACCTTCAGCGATACAACATCGATCTGCAATTCGTGACCGACAAGGACAATGTAGTGGCAGATGCGTTGTCTAGAGCTTCCAGTCTGTCTACAACTGGTAACCGTAAGTGATCAATGAGATCATTGAAATGACCGTAGAGGATAGTGTATTTTTTTTTTCTTCGCTCGAACCGTCGTCGAGGACGGACGTGTTTCAAGTACGGTCCGTAATTAAATTTGTATATAAACTTTTTTAACCTCTTGACAACGTAGCGTCGTGCGCTTCTCGTGCTTCGCCTGTAACTTCAATTTATTTTATTATTATTTTTTCCGTTAAATCATAACATCGCGCGTGTTTTTTGCCGGCTTTTTGTATCGCGTCGAACATTAACTACTAATAATAATGCCGTGCGGTGTCAAATCGTGTACCACAAATGACGACCACCTTCTTTGGAAGTGCGAATTCTGCAGCAGAACATACCATGCTGCGTGTATTGGAGTGCAACGGACCCGGGAGCGATTTATCACTCAATATGTGGTTCCCATGTGTACCGACTGTCAGGAAATTCTACGCAAGGAAACCGATGTGCGTTTAATGCTGCATCATCAGGAAGAACTTCTGCAAGCCATCCGCTCCCAGAATGACTCAAATCAGCGCATTGCTGCTGACCTGAAAAAGCTTTCCGCTGTGTCAATATTATTTGACAACCTTGACCACTTCTTCAAAGAAGTAATGGAAACGCTGACTAAGGTCAACAAAAGCCATGAAGTCGTAAGCACTTCAATCGACCACCATATGAAGTCGTGTGACTCACGTACGGCTTTAACATTAACCGGCATCGATAAATCAAATTCGATTATGTCACAAAAAATTAACAGTTTCCTAGACGATCGGCTCACTAGCCTACAAAACGACATGGCACTTTTAACGAAAAGCGCCAAATCATTAACTACATCACTGACTCACTTCAGCCAAGAGTCAGAACTTCATGAAATCCTAGATGAAGTTAAATTTGTGGCTGCGGCTATCACAGCCCCTAAGTCAAATTCATCGCTTGTCACCCCACCCCAACAGAAAACTTTGGAGGAGGAATTAACAGAAAGTCCTCTAATCGAAAACAATACCGCATCTGAACAGTCACACCATCAACAGCAGCAGCAGCAACAGCAACAGCAACAGCAACAACAACAACAACAGCTCATACAGACGACCACGAGTAACGTCATCGCTGACCTGTTTGCTGAACGTCGAGCCAAATTGTCTAAACTACGTGCCAAAGCTTCACCAAAAAATGACCCTCCTGTCTCTGGATAGGGAATAAACGGTGCTGGAGGCAGGACTGGTCTGGATACGACATGAAGCTTAACAATCGGCAGCTTCAAGAAAAAGCTGCTGATAAGGCCAGAGAAAGGAGGAAAAGAAGAAAAAGAAAACAACAACTCTTCCCCATCATCAGTCATCAACCCGTAGAAAATGCTCAAAACAACGTTCTACAAGAAGGCAATCGAACCTTGGGTACAGACAAAGAGCTACTGGCCTCAGCTAAAGCTCAATTTGCTGGTCCACCTTCTACCACCGACCACCCAATTGCAGCACTCTCGGCTTCAAAGTTTAGCTTCATACAGGGTCAAACAATAAACCCAAACCAACCGGAAGGCAGAGCCAGCATTCACCCAATATCGTGCAAATAGTGGCTGAAAGTACTGCACTACTACCGCCTTCTAACAACCAACAACAGCAACAACAACAACAACAACCACAGCCAGCGAACCAACAACATCCAGCAAATCAGCAACAACAGCAACAAAAAAATCAAGATATCGAACTGCAGCAAAGCCAAAACATGCTGCCTCCAATTAGGAACACAGAAAGGCAATTTGAGCTTGACCCGATGCGGCCACCTATTGTACGCCATACTGAACAATCGGCGGAAGGGGACGGTCGTTTTTTGCGGGCCAGGGTACACCATAACAACAATGAATCACCAGCGGAAAATACCACGGCATCAACACATTTGGAATCGCACTCGACACCTCACTGGACACCCGACCCCATGCGTCCACCCATCGTAAACCTAACGCAGCAACCAGCTGATGGGGACAGGCGTTACTTAAAAGCTCGTTTGTGGGACTACAGAATCATGGAGACGGTGCGGACTTACCTTGCTTATCTCCATGACCAGCCAACAAATGTATGTACTCGCGGAATGACTAAAATAAGTGCCTCAGTAATGCTAGCAGCGGAAGGTTTACCTAGGGACACCAACCTTCTACGTGAAATTTTCCTGGACGTTTACAAAGAGATGGGAGTATCACGCAATGACGCCTTGGTAGACCTGCAGTCACAACGCACATCTTTATCCAGCGATCGAACACACCGCCTGCAGCAACTACGAGAGAGTAGCACCAAATTTTACTCTACCTCCCCAGGGTCACATTTTCGGAAATAACGACGCCTTCCATAGAAGAAGAAGAAACGACGCCCTCCATAGAAGATGAAGAAACCTCATCAATATCGGTAAATATTTCATCAACCGACGCGCTTTCCACAATTTCTTCACCAAAACAGAATGCTACTGAAATTTTGATTTATTGTCAAAATTTCAATCGCATGAAAAGCCCAGCAAAAATGAAAGAAATTCATAAAAATCTTCTTGGTACATCCTTTTCGATTATTCTGGCAACTGAAACTAGCTGGGATGAAAGTGTAAAAAGTGAAGAAATTTTCGGAAGTGCGTATAACGTATTCAGAAATGATAGGAATCTTCTTGAGTCTGGAAAGAAGTCAGGCGGTGGAGTCCTCGTAGCCGTCTCTGCAAAATTCAACTCAGAAATAATTCTCTCATCAGAATTTAATGAACTTGAGCATGTTTGGGTGAAATCTCACATAGCAGGTGAAACACACGTATTTGCCTCTGTGTATTTTCCACCATATAATGCTAATAAAAATACATATGAAAAGTTTTTCGAATGTGCAGAAAATTTTTTATCTGAACTTCCTCCTAAAGTGAAAGTTCGCATCTATGGGGACTTTAATCAACGCGACGCTGACTTCATTCTAGACTCCGAAAATGAAAATATCTTACTCCCAGTCGTTGGGGAGAATATTACTTTGCAATTCATATTCGACGAAATCGCAAAACTTGGACTTAATCAAGTAAACCACATCAGAAATGAAGAAAATTGTTTTTTGGACTTCTTGCTCACGAATATTCAAGAAGATTTCTGTGTGACTGAATCGCTGAACCCATTATGGAAAAATGAAATGCGTCACACGGCAATCGAATATTCTTTATTTATACATGAATATCAAAGACCCAACGACTGTGAATATGAAGAAGTCTTTGAATAAAGACTAGCTAATTATGCGAATATCAGAAGCAAACTAAACAATGTAAACTGGCAGGAAATTTTCAAGAATGCAAGAAATGTCGAAACTGCTGTAGACATTTTTTATAAAATTTTATCGGAAATAATTGAAGAAATGAAGAAAAAACGACGTCACCGAAATACGAGTGATCCAGTCTGGTTTAACAGACAAATCAAAAATTTAAAAAATCGAAAGCAGAAAGCTCACAAAATTTTCAAAAAAATTCAACAGTAGTGAAAATTTAGCAAACTATCTGGACATATGCGACCAATTGAATCTAGCCATGGGTATTGCACTTGAAGAATACAATACAAAAACTGAACTTGAAATAAAGTCATGCCCGAAGAACTTCTTCAATTACGTAAAAATCAATTTAAAATCTGATAATTTTCCATCCACAATGTACCTTGATGAACGTGTCGGTGATAACTCGGAAAAAATTGCAATCTTTTTGCAACATTTTTTCAATAAATCTATACGACATTTTCTGAAGAGGATCGCGATCGCGAATATTTTGCATTTCACCCTGAATTTACTGGGAGCATTGGCGTCATCCAATTGTATGTGCAAGATATTTTCCAAACACTAAAAAATTTGGACGCCGCAAAAGGTCCTGGACCTGACGGAATTCCTCCAGTGTTCATGAAGAGTTTAGCAATGGAACTCACATCTCCATTGTTTTGGCTCTTTAATATCTCCACCACCTTGACTGGTGTATTCGATCACGCCTCGACCTACCCCGCATGGGGATGCTTGGCAAAAGTCTGTGTTTCCTGTTTCGGAATACTACCTCAAAATGCCCTCCGCTCAATTTCAAACTACTTCTATTCAATTTTCACAGCCTGCCGTGAGCTAACGGAACTATCAATACTTTCTCTTCACAACTTTGTTCTGGCAAAAAAAAAATGCTGTCTACTCCTAGAGCCTCATGGTGATGAGAAATTATTTCCTTCTCAAAAACAACATCATCACAGATCGTTACCCCGCGTATGGGAGAATACAAGGAAAGAACAATATCAAACATATTCAATTATTATTTTGCAGCTACAGTCCAGTGGCTGTCAGTTATATTTTGTAAATACATATATTATATTCTATTACGTAAATTACATACATACATTCAATAACAAAGGGTAAGGAGGGAATACAGGGTGCCGGACGAAGTGTAGGCTGGATGAGAGATTCGTGGTTATCTGGCCCAAGTCATGGATGACAATTGTGCCTTCCTTGATGGAAATCGTCAGATCGAGATCAGCGAAGGTCAAATTGCTAACCCTATTTTTAACAAACCACCAGACGGAAATCCTAATGTGTATTGCTTACTGTTCATTTCTTGTAATAAGAACGTTTCGTTGAATGGAGATTCTCTATCCTTTCTGTGGGTGTCCTGAAAATGTTTCTGCTTAAGGATCCACATTCCCGCTTTGGCCCTTTATACAACGGAATAGTGAGGATTACAGGTATGTACAGTTTGATCTTGCCATTAGGAGGAACTTGTAGTTAGTTCAACATAAATAATTAGTTTAAGTTTTGTTTTAAATATCTGTATTTGTGTTTTTTTCTCGTAAATGTTCAAGTCAAAAGTAAAACAAAAATAATATAGTCACGAGTTATGATTAGACGATTTTGAATATAAAATAGATGTTTTATGTATCCTCCCACCCGTCAAATTGTTATTAACCTCGAGAAGACCGCGTGTAATCGATTCTACCTCACTAACTTTAATTTTATGATACAGGATGTATGCAATAAAAAAAACTTGGTTCTGTAAAGTTGATTCGATTGAGCCTGTTCAAATAAATTAAATTGTTAAAAATAAATAAACTGGACATCCGCCCTGGTTTTATTAAGGCCAACTTTTGATGCAAGTATATTATCAGGCAATTAACCGTACAATTTACAATAAGATACGAGAATCAATTTACGACCGGCTACTGCAAAGTTTTCCTTTTGTGATCAGAAGCAATCTTCTCCTAAAAAGTATTTGACTATAAAGCAAATCGGTCTTCTAAATAACTCAAATAACTGTCAATTCTTGTTCGTGATGCGACGGATAGACCAAAAAGTATTACAAAACTAGTGAAGATTTTTTGAAGCCTCTCTAGTCCGGCATGACCCAATCACCGTAAACTTGTAAATAAAATGAAAAAAATCGTTATATCTGGTATACGTTTCTCCTGAGCGGCGGCATACACACTTTTCTGTAAATATCCTGGAGGTGCCCTAAGTCAAGGCGCCCACTGATGTGGCAGAGGTGCGGCATCAGCTAGCATGGCGAAACATCTAGCCAACGTTCGGCTCACGCCACACGACTATGATTCGGTGTTTTGACAATGTTATGTGATGCCATATGGCGGCCACATCAGTGGGCGCCTGGCCTAATGTATATAACGCCGGTAACGCAATATGGACCGAAAATAATAAGTATCCAAAATGTATTGCAATGCATAACATATAATGATTCAATGGATACTTTTCATGCACTGCAGTGATTTAAAAGGAAAGAAGCGTAGAAAGGTATATATATTATGCTTTTCAGCATTTTAGATTTTCTCTGTGTAGTGTACATGGGCACTTTTCAATCAACACATTCCCAAAATGTGCGGCGGGTCGCTATCGAAGTCAACGCACTCTCTAATAAACGATAAAGGTGTGATATCTGATAGCATGTCAAAATTACTTATCGACCTTCGTACCCCGTCATATGAGTAGTTTTTGACATATGATTCAACGATTATCAGCTGTAAAGGTCTATTCCGGATAAAAGGGAAGATGTGGTAGTCGAGTGCGACCCTGTTATCGAAAGCGATATGGAAGTCCGAAGGCAACCCTGAAGGTATCACATTCACTAGCCAAAATTACCTAGTCATGAAACTAGTCAATTATTCTTTCTTAAAAGGAATAATGTCCACACACACAAGCAAGCTCATCAAAAAGCTACTGGTGAGAAAAACAACAGCACTCTAGTCATGAAACGCATTGATTAGTTAAACGTAACGTCACTGGGCTGTCAATTTTACAGAGCGAAATAAGAAATTTATGATAGCATGATTATCGCAGAAGTCGAAACAGTCATAAAAGAGGCAACAAGGAAATGTAGACGATGGTGAGTCGAATAGGGCAAGAGCATAATTCGTCGGAAAACCTTTGGTGGAATGTACGGGTGCAGCGGGAGGTACCTCGTGATCCGCATTTCCGCTGACATCGACCAATCCTCCGAAAGTCGCGGAAACACCGGAATGCTTTGTGTCCCTGGCCGATGTTACTGCCCAGCTTGGGTAGATGACACCATTTTTCAGTGAAATATAACTCCCACTGTATTTCAAATATATTCCAAAACATTTGTAAGTTTTTCTGATCAAATGGTAATTAACATTGTTTTAATTTTTCGTCTACTATTGCAATTGACATGTTGGTACTTTTGAATGAAAATATGGGGAATTCAAATAGGCCGAAGTTGATCTGGAACTTCTTGAATAGCCTGTTTCATGGAGAGATCATAATCAATGAAGGAACTGTGATAAAAGAAGCGTAAACTAGGATAATTATAGCATGGAAGACTAATATCGGACCACATATAGTTAATATAGATTCGCAAGAATCTAGACTGGGTACTCAAGGTTATTACTGATTCCACACTTGAGCAGTATTCTAGATGAGAGCTCCCAGAAGCGGTTCTGTAAGGGTTTTACTCCTGCCAGAACCTCCAGGCTCATATTATGCGTTGAATGCATACAGTCAAGGGCAATACGTAAACAACGATATTGAACGCGTTCCAATTTAATGAGCTGGCTGTTTCTTGCCGAGAGGAAGCAAAAAGAGCCATATTCGAGAACTGGAAGAAAAGTTGTTTTGCAGAGTTAAATTAGGTCTTCCGGGTGAGCACCCCACCATGTTCCGGAAATTGATCTATCCTTGGTTGACATTTCTGTTTTAAATACGCAATGTGAGTGCCCCAAGTGCATTTTGAATCAAACATGACTCCAAGGTATTTGAAGGTCAAAGATTGGGTAATGTCTCTTCCCAACAGCTTGAGACGCAGTTGGGCTGGGAATCGCTTTCTAGTAAACACTACCAATTCGGTTTTTTGCGGTGAAAACTCGATCCCCAAACTTCTGGCCCAGATGGACAGATTATTTATGGGAATTTTGCAATGGTCTTTGCAAGATTTCCGCACATGGACCTCTAAGAGAGATCACGGCATCGTCTGCAAGTTGTCTTAGCGTGCATCTATTTTGCAAACAGTTATCAATATCTTTAACATAAAAATTGTAAAGTATGGGACTTAAACATGAGCCTTGGCGTAAGCCCATGTAGCTAATTCGGGAAGTTGTCAGTTGGCCTACATTGAAGGTCATTTGTTTTTCTGACAGTAAATTCTACAAAAAATTATTTAAAATTCCTGGTAAACCACTACTGTGCAGGGTATCTGCCAGTATATCTATGGAAACTGAATCAAATGCGCCCTTAATATCCATAAACACTGGAGCCAATTGCTCCTTGTGTGCAAAGGCCAGTTGTATCTCAAATGAAAGCAACGCTAAACAATCGTTTGTTCCTTTGCACTTTCGGAAACCGAATAGCCTATTCGATAGCAAGTTGTTTGATTCAACCCAACGGTCAAGTCTTGATAAGATCATTTTTTCTAACAATTTCCTTAACCATGATAGCATAGCCCAAGTAACAATTTTGGTTTTATAAGGGTTCTGAAGAGCATGAATTAGACTTCAAGAATGCTATAAAACCATGATAAAACCAGCGATGTTCCTTGGGAGAGATCGGACGGTAAGAATTGTAATCAGACGCTGGTTTCCCAGGCTTTTGAATTGCTATTACTTTAACCTGTTTCCATTTGAGAGGAACTATGTTTAATTCCAAGAGAGTGTTGTACAGGTTAAGTAAAGATTGAACTTGGAAAAAAGGCCACACTTTGTTTTGGGTGTAACTTTTTATCACGTGGGTAAAAATTATTGAAATTTTGGGTATGTGTTATGTTCATGTGTGCAAAATTTTATCGCACTCTGTTAAGTAGTTTTCAAGATGCATTCGAAACAAGAAAAGCTACGCCTGCAAATTTTGGGCGCGGTGAATGATAATCCTGGTCAGTCGCACAGATGGATCGGCAAAAGGCTTGGAATCCACAATTCCACCGTGTCCCGTGTTGTGAAGATGTTCCAAGAGACGAAGACCATCGAGCGGCGCGCTGGAAGCGGCCGAAAACCGAAAACGGAATACCCAGAGAAGGCGCGGAAGATAAAGCAGTACTTTAAGAATAACCCGAACCTTTCATCCGAAGTGGTTTGTCCAGCAGACCATGAAGCGAGCTGGGCTACGTGTTTTTAAGGTCAGGAAGGCGTCAAAGCTGTACCGTGAGTGGCTGTACCGCTGTACCGTGAACGACGAGACATATATCAAGTCGGACACCAAACAAATCCCCGGCCTCGAGTTTTTTGTCGGTACGTCCCGCATGGAGGTTCCGGAAAAGTTCCGGAAGAGAAAGATGGACAAATTCGCGAAGAGGTACCTGTTGTGGCAGGCGATCTGTGAGTGCGGACGGTACAGCAAGCCGTTCGTTACAACCGGTACCATAAATGGGCAGATTTATCGATGGAATGCTTGCTGAAGCGCTTGCTGCCCTTCCTCCGCTCTCACCGTGGTCCCACACTGTTCTGGCCGGATCTCGCTTCGTGCCGTTACGCCAAGACTGTAATGGATTGCGCCAAATACACCAGAACTTCGTCCGATCGAAAAGTTTTGGGTGATAATGAAGAAGAAGTTGAAGAGAACCGATGAAGCATTGAAGAAAAACTGGGAGAAATTGTGTAAGGAAGATGGACAAAGCCTCGCCCAAGATCTCATGAGCAGTGTTAAGAGAAATGTACAAGTATTCAGCTTGGGGGAGGAAATTCAATAAATACATTATGCCAAAACATAGCAAATATATAGTTTTTTAATCCCTAAAAATTTGAGAAGTATCCGATTTAAAATGAATTTCTGGTAATCATTTTTGTGTATCTCATTTTTTCCGAGTCCAGTCTTTAATCATCTTTCAGCGATATCGGGGAGATTTTTTTCAGAAGGTTGCATTTGATCATATCGCTTCCCGGAGCAGAGTTGTTCGATGAAAGAAGTGCCATTGAACATTCCAACATTGTGAATGGTTCGTCCAGAAAACCGTTACTTCGGGTGGAATCTCCCCAGAGTCTGGACAAACCTTTTTAGCGAAGTCGAATATTTTCTGCATGTAGTATTCTTCACTCTCATTGGAGGATGAGCGGTTTCGCATGTAGCGAGCCTTTCTCCAAAGCGTTGTCATCGAGGTTTCTCTAGACAGTCCCTCTACAAACGAACGCCAATGATTGCGTTTCTTTGCTTTGAGTAAGTTTTTAAGCTTTTTTTCAAGCTTGAGGTACTATTTAAAAAGCTCACATGTTTCGTGTCTACGATAATCTTTAAACGCATCGGATTTCTCAGGATACAACTTAGTGCATTCGTCATTCCATCCAGGGGTGCCGGGTCTTCTTTTGAGGGATGCACTTGGAACACGTCGTATCTGAGATTCTTATGCACTTTTATACATCAGTTCGGAAAGGAAACGATACTCTTCTAATGGTGGAAGAGGATCAGAAGAATCAATACCAAGGGTTACCGTCGATGCAAAATGTTGCCAATCAATATGCCTCGTGAGGTCATAAGGGACATGGGTTGAGTGGTCTGTTTTTTGTAAACTAGTTGTGATTGAGATAATAATTGGTAAGTGATCACTACCATATGGATCATTGATTAGGCTTTGTGCACAAATTACGTAACGCAAAAAATCGGGATTTTGGACCCCCTCCCCCCCTATGTAACAATAAGTAACGCGCGACCAGACTCCCCCCCCCCTTTAATTACGTAACGCTCACGCCCCCCCCCCCTTATTTCTCAATTGTGATAAAATCATCACAAAAACGTTATTGTTGTTGTTTTTATATTTATATCTGATATACTTGAAATAAGTAAAGATTGCAAACATCATTCAATTAATTTTATAAAAGTATCTTAAAGCGTATATAAAGATTAAGAAAAACATCGCACTCATTGTACTGCATTTATTCAGGTTAATGGATGTTCTTAAGACTGTTACAAATATTAGTGCAACAAGTTTATTCAAATGTCTTTAAATTATTTAAAGTATCACAAAAAAGTGTTATTCATATTAGTTAAATCAACAGTTTTTTATGCGATGCATAATATTGACCTATTGCAATTAATATAATCTAATTATTATTGATTATAGTTTTTTATACAGGTACAATTAAGAGTTTTCCTTTTGATCCGGGCAGTGCATGATAAAGACGCGCTATGTACGACTAATTCATGATGGCAGAAACATAGAACTACAGGCGCAGCAACAATTTCATTTGATGTAGGCTACATGCAGAGGAATATTGGGTGATTGAACGCAATGATGAGAATCAAAATTCCTTGTGCACTAAATCACAACCACACGTTGTTTTAGTTCAATGCAATCATATATTTGAAACAATAAAATTTTGCATGGAATCCAATATTGTTAGTCAATTAATATTTCTAACAGAAATCAATATTGATTCAACAAAATAATTTGATAGAATCAACAATCATCAAAAAATTCAACAAAATTTCTTATTATTTCAATGGTTCTAAAATTAAAAAAAAAATATTTTTGTTTCAATTCAACCGGTTTGGTCAAATCAATGCAAAGGTGCATTGTTTCAACACAGCTAATTTTTTTATTCAACAATAAATACTTTTTGTTTTCATTAGAAACCTTTTAGAAACTTTTAGAAACAAAACAAAATTGGTGTTGGTTCAAAAATTAAATCGGTGTTGTTTAAATAAATATATATTATGGGTAAGCCGTGAGTCAACAATAAAATTTGTTGAATCTATACAGAACAATATATTTATCAGCGTGTAGATGTACGATTTATAAAAAATTAAGTCAATTGGTGATGCAAATCGTCATAAGATCACAGGACTGAATGTTATTGTTCTATTGTTCGTGGGCGGCTGTTATCCACGAACAATAATCGTGAAGCCGAAAACTTGGTGCTGATTTGACAGCTCGATTTTCTTGAAGGCTTTATGCAGCAAACACAATAGTCGCGGCAGAAGTTGTCGCGTTTTGTTGTTAATTTGATTCGAGAAAAAAGAAATTCCGTGTTGTACTTAGTGCAGTGGTTATTAAAAGACAATATCGATTGTTTATCAGCCAGGTATTATAATGTTTTACCTTAATTACTGTTACTAGTAGTTTGGTAGAAGAAATATTGTAAAGAAATATAAACCATTGTGACCCAAGCTTGAAATGTTCAAATTGTCACTAGCGCCACACCAAAAGTAGCTCGCTTCAAGAACTATCGCTCTCTTCAGTCCTCTGCATAAGATACCTTTCGTTTAGTAGATCACATTTAAAGCACACTGAAAATTAATTTTCGTTTATATTACCATCGAAAGTAGGACTAACAAATCTATTCGTTGTTTTCCGCGACGAAACTAATCTTACTTTCTACGAAGCTTCCTTCGTATCAAAAGCCACACGCGCAACTGTAAAAATCACAAAGCATTTGTTGACACAAAAAGAACATTCGTTCATTCTACGGAAACAATACAAATAGCTACGAGTAATTTCCCGAATAAAAATTTACATCAGGCTGATGTCTGATTTCAATGTCTACATCAACATGAAATTCAAATGTACATCTTACGTTGATCATTAGAGATCAGATCGTTTTCGCTGTATTTAGGCAAGGTAACATGATGTTAACATCAGCCATTTTCAAACAAATTTTTTCTAATCCAATGTCCCTTTAACGTCATGATTTTGACATTCAAATAAAATGTTTTTCTGATGTTTTAAGATATCAAAGCATATTGATGTTTTCAAATGTATTTGAATAAAACAGCACAGTCAAAGGATTTTTGATGTTTTCAGATGTATTAAAGGTTATGAATAAACATCTTACATATGTTTTCAAGTGTCGATTTTATCCAATAAAAGAGATGATGTATGATGCTTTCAGATGTAGAAAAACGTGACGGTGTATCGTTTCCGGATGTTTTCAGTTGTAGATAATAACATTAAAACCAAATAATCTGAAAGCATCAAAATCACATGTTAGGCTAAGGTAAATTTTTATTCGGGTGTTGAGTAAAGTACATAAAGTAAATATGCACCAATATCGCCAAAACATATACGATTCACACTTAATTCTAATCGCATCGGATATTTACCGATATTTTATGAGTACAGAATTTTACATCTATAAGAACATGGATTTCAACGCAACGTGTGATTGTCATGACACAAGATGTATTCTGGCTTATTATGAATACAACATTTTACTTCACAAAGACCTTTGATTCTATTGTAACGTTTCATTCTTATGTTGTAAGAAGTTTTCTAATGCTGTAGACCTGCAGTCTTTTACAGTAGAATGAAGTTTATTTCTAAGGTAACGGCCAATTATAATATCATCAGATGTGTTTAGATGTCTTAGGTACACAACATTTTACACATACATAACGTTTGATTGTCATGTAATTTTAGATTCTAGTTTTATAAGACGTGTTCTGATGTTAAATTTAACATCATCAATACGTTTGTTTTTAATGTGAAGTTTAAATATGTTGTATTTATATGTACTAGGACGTTACTTTGAACTCTGAATACATTTAGAATACGACAACCCACATTCAAATTTAATGTTTGGAAGATGTCTGCTAATATTTTTTACATCACCATTTCTATTCGGGTTGTTACCAATAAAAAAGAAACGGCTCTTGTGTGGTTGCATGGACGGCTGACAATTTTACTTTATCGGCTCAAAATATATTTTAAAAAAGGCAACCACCGAGGAGCTACTCTGCTCTTCACGAAATTAATTTTGTGCATTGTACAAAAAAGGTGTAATGTAGCGTAGCGTTTTGTTAGAAGACAACCAAGATAAATGTTTCATATAATTTACGAGACATTTGTTCTATGTGCATAATCCATGTTTACGAAACGAGTGAAAGCTTATTCACGAAAATTAATTATCAGTGTACGTCTCCATGTATCGAAGCTTTAGAATTCTGTCGGAAATCAAGAATTTAAGATGCACCACTTGGCCATAAATGTGTTTCTATTATGGCAACTCTCATAGAAACACATGCGATTGGCCATGAAAGGAACCAAAATTTAAAACTATGGCGATAATTGGTGCAGTGTACCAGTTATGACAAACGTCATTAATAATACAAAATCAAAGTTTTGGCTCAGTTTCGATTTTTTTCTTCAAAATATAGATTGCAACCTTTCATTTGACGTATTGAAAGTGCAGTTTTCCCAGAATTTTCAAACATAGTTCTCAACTAGTATAAATTAACCCTTTTCTACTTGATGTAGAAGGAGATGTTCGCTCATCACCATGAGTCACCAAGAGTGGACAGTAATGTTTGCTAGAATGAAAAATATGAAGAGAAAGTGTTGAAAGTCCCGTCAGTGTACGGTAGGTTGGAAATAGCATAGAAGCATAGAAGTAAAATTGAGCGAACGGGCATGGGTAAAGTAGTATTCTAACCAAGGACGTTACTATTGCTTAACATCCCACTGTGGGGTAGGTCAAGTCACGGATGAATCCGCCATCTCAACAGGCTTTTCTACTTGCTACTTGCTACTTTGCTTGGCACACAGGAAATTTAATTGATGCAAATTGGTTATTCACTTTTAATTTTTTTTTTCAAATTGGTTATTTTGTTACGTAACGATTTTGAATACCCCCCCTCCCCCATATGTCACAATAAGTAACGGTTGCTCAACCCCCCTCCCCCCCCCCCTTCATGCGTTACGTTATTTGTGCACAAAGCCTTACCTTCCACCATTCCACATGATAGTGAATTATAGCACAAAGATATGTCAAGTCGACTCTCCCTGGCAGGAGGTTTTGCTATTCGTGTCGCTTCTCCAGTGTTCAAGATGGTCAAGTTGAAATCGTCGCATAAGTCATAGAAAATACTCGCTCTGTTGTCATCGTATTGTTCGCCTCAAGCAGTTCCGTGAGAGTTCAGATTGCCCAGAATAAGAACTGGAGATGGATGTTATGTTACTGAACTCCAAAGTTGACGGCGGTTTATTGATGTCCTTGGAGGGACATAGGCAGAAACTATGCAAAGATCTTTATTCTTTACATTTATTTGGCAAGCGACGATTTCAATGTCTGAGATTATTGGGAGTGAGATTTTATACATTATGTGAAATAAGTATATCCACCCCTGCTTCAAATTTACAATTTTCCTGTTATCGATTCAAATATTAGTTGATAAAATGAGTGTTGTTATGCGTTTGATCCATAATACAGTACCTATCATTATACCATTAAATATACTTGTATTAATCTTGCTCTTGAAAATCTATGCCAAGATCAACAGAAAAGGAAGTAAAACATGCAAAAAAGTTTATCCATCCAAACATGCATAGTACCATTTTGCCGTGTATTGAGCGGTTCCTGTCAGAAACGCCATTTTCACAGACATGTCTGTAAATTTGCAGACTTTTCATTTTTGTTTCAGACTTTTCTAACGATGCAGACCTTTAGCAGACTTTTGGTGCAGACTATTACAGATATTTGAAATATTTTTTAAATTCCATATAAAGGTATTCTCTGAACTTCGGATTTAAAACGTACAAGGATCTGAACAGATCCTAGATATAGATTATAGATACGGTAAGAAGCTTTGTTGAAATATTTTTTTTAAATATCGTAGGTATCATTTAAAGTAGAAATCCTTGAAGAAACGAAAGCGGTGGGCCACTTGGAGACACAATAGGCCAGGAGATAAGTATCGTATAGGCCCTTTCCGAGGTAACATGGAGTCCCTACTTATGATAGGGTTCAATCCCATGTGAAACATTATTATCAAAGCGTTGATAATATTGGTCTTTTGCCATTAAGTCACAACGAAAGTCAAGAAATTTACCGTAAAAAGGGGTTGCTGAGTTTGTTGTTCTAAAGCCCAGTTGGTTGCTACTCTGGGGGCAGAACAACAGAAAAAGTTCTGAGCTGTTGAAATAAATCTTAAAACTCTGAATTTTCCAAAGTACTACTAAATGCGAAATAAATCCCTAAATTAGTCCTAGATTACTAAGAGTAGAGAAAGAAAAGACCCACAATTTAGGGTACATCCTGGAAAGTTTAGAAGACGACTTCCCAGAGCTTCAGGAAGACAATTCCCGAGGAAGAAGCTTCCTCGAAAAAAAAATCTTCTCCGATGGTCAGGTAAAATCTTCTCCGAAGGGAGCAAGCAGTTCAAGCAAGAAGAACCTTCAAAAATTCACGACCGAACATTACCAAAGTTCAAAATCATACTTACCGGAACTCCAGGACAGAACTTTCCCAAGAATCAAGAGAGGACTTATCAGAACTTCAGGACGAAGTGGAGGGAAGAGGACTTCTTTGAAGTTAGGAACTTTTCAGAGGTTTTGGAGTTCTTCCCAGAAAATCAAGAGTGAACTTCCCAGAAGTTCAGAAAAAAAAACTGCCCCAAATTTTAGACGGGAACTAACCAGGAAGAGAACTACCTATAATTTCTCAAAATATCAGGAAGAAAATCCTTAGGCTAAAGCCCAGAGGAGAAAATTTCAAAATTTCAGAATAAAGATTTCTCAAAATTCTTTAGAGAGAACAGAAGAATCTTTACAGGAGCATTGGGGTACTTCTTTCTCATTTTAGCACGAATTTTCGGAACAAACTTCCTCAAAGTTCTGGAGAAAACTTCCCAAAAGTTCAGAAGTCCAGAAAAAAAAACTTCAAGAACAAATTTAAGGGAATTTTCCTAGGAGTTTTGGAGAAGGCTTTCCCAAAGTTTCAATAATAATGTCCTCGCAGTTCAGAATGGGACAAATAAGAAGTTTGAAAAGAATTAGCTCAAGAAAAAACTCCCTTGAATTTCAGAAAAGAAAACTGTAGGATCAAGAAAGAATTTTTCCAAAAATTCAGTAAAGAACTCCTCGAAGTTCACAAGAGGTCTTTTCAGAAGTTCCGAAGAGACCAAAAGTTTAGTTGGAACTAGCCAAACGTGCTAGAGAGCTTTCCAAAAGGTTCGAATCGAACATTCCAGCATTTCAGAATGAGGATTTCCAAAGTTCAGAAAATCCTAGACGGTCAGGTAGATACTTTTGATAAATTAGGAAGAAACTTTGGGGAACTTTCTAATAGTTCAAGGAAGAAGTATTGGGGGAGCTTTCTGGTAGGTCAAGCAGGAACTTTTCAGAAATTCAGGGACAAACATCCTCGAAACTCAGGAGAACTACCCCTCGGAAGTTCAGAAAAGAACTTCTCATAAGTTCAGGAAGAAACTTCTTACAGCTTCAATAAGATTTTCCAAGAAATTCTGGAGAGTACTTTCCTAAAGTATGGCGGAAATTTCCTCGTAGTTCAGGATGGGGACTTATCAGAGGTTTAGAAAGTAACTATGTTCAGGAAAAAACTTACCGAAGAAAATAAGAAGTGATTGCCAAGAAGTTCATGAGGAATTTTGACTGAAGTTCAGGAGGAAACCTGGATGTGCGATACATCTAAATCCAGATTCAAGATGATCGAAAAATCCCACGCTAGAGAATCAACCTTTAAAAAATCTTGTTTCAGCTTGTAAATCTTAATCCATCAACTTGCATCGTGCTGCATATTTTTGCAGTAAATCTTTAAAATCTTCATCAAAATCTTTAAAATCTTCTTTTCTATCTACTATGCGCGCGCACAT